>JAYMSW010002436.1:0-13871 GCA_036897725.1 Erodium texanum | reverse complement strand
GGTGATTTTTAGGTGCATCCATTGAGTGAGTGAGTGAGTGAGCGAGCAGGAGAGTCGACACACACAACAGTGGGCAATGCACGTGGCGAAGACTCGGAGGGTCAAGAAAAGACAAACGTCGATACACACGATCCTATATAAACCTTCTCATCCCCAACCTCTAAACCCTAATTCTCCCTCCCCAACCTACCTTCCAACCGAAATGGCGAGTGCAGGCTGGCCATGGACTACCAAAAAGGAGACCTGCTTTATATTGGCGTGGTTGGAGCATTCAACCTCTGACGGGCAGAACTACTAGGTCAAGTGTACCTGAATTTCATGGCGGACATTCCACGGGACTGGGTTGGGCCAATCCGAACCGAGCACCAGTGTAAGGACCACTGGAATTGGTAGAACGTCCATGTGTAGAACTACGATAAAATCTGGATTCGGGTAAGGGCGAACGTGGACCTCGAGACGGTCATTCCAACGAATCTGAAAGAAATGGTAGATATCGAGTACCAGTGCCATATTAGACACTTCACGAAGAAGTTTTGGTGGGCGCTCATTCGGGCCGAACCAAAATGCGTACACCGTTATTGAGGTCCGTGATATGTGTTTTTATTTCCCATCTACTTTATATGTTTTTTTCCTGTTAAGTATATTGTTTTTCATTTTCGTTTGAGAATATTGTTTTTTATTTTCTGTATTTTTTTTAATGATAAATAAAAATATATTTAAAAACCATTTTGTTGCTGGCGCTGAGGCTTCGATGCCAATGACTTTGGTTTTCTGTTGATGCCAATGCTTGTGAACATCGTGATCCCATCACGTTTGACATGTCGGCACTAAGTATCACCAACGACCCAATATCATTGCTCAGACTTGATTTTGTGATATATGGTCAAAATTTGAGTGACGATAACTATATAAATGAATAAATATCTTTAAAAAAGAATACAATATTCTGAAATTTATAAAAAAAGATTTAATCTGAACAAATTGAAAAGATGGATTATATTGCTCGGCCCAGAGCAATGATTATATTGAAGTATTTTCTATCAGTATTTAAGATTGAAGACTCTGAAAATCCTGAATAATTTAACAAATTATTGCTAATCAAAATTAAAGATGCAGACCTCTCTTAAATTTTTTTTGTAAGTTACGTAACTTTCCACATCAATTTGTAAGAGTTGGGGGGATCTTCTGTATCTTCAGATTGCTTTCTCTTTTTTTTAATGTGAAGAATAATAGTTAATTAAATTACCCAAGTAATTAAGTGATAAAAAAGAATTTGTTAGAATGTCCTAATAATAGTTAGTTTACACTATCTCCAGAAAATCATTATCTTCTATAAACAAATGACACAGCCTGGAAAATGAATTTCTTCAATTCTGTTCCTAAAACTAATTTTCACCAAAAAGAACAGGTAAAAATTGACAGATTTTCATAAACAAAAGAACGATTTTTTTGCTTGCATCCCAATTCGCTACGAACCAGGAGATTGCGTTGTCGATGTTGTTGACGGATGATGATGACGCCGACCCAGTTGAAGTTTTGCTGTTGCAGGAGCTAAAGCTATGGCCTTTGCTTATTTAATAAACAAAACCAGAGGCAAGTTAGGCCAACCGTTGGCTTCTCTCTCTCTCTCTCTCACTCCCTTGCACTCTAAGCAAAGCTGTTGATTCTTGGTCACCATCTGAGGCACATCCTTCACCTTCTCCTGCCTTATCTGCTTCTCTGAGCTGTTGGGTTTTGTGTATTTTTTTTGTTCTTGTGTTCATATTGGAGAAAACCCTTTAAAGGGTTGGGGCTTTTTTGGGTGCTTTTGATTTGTGGTGTCTATTTTGGAGCATATGCAGTTGAAGTTTGTGATTGCAGTGGTTTTTTTCTGGTCTGATGAATCATGCACAGAAGGTGTTTGATGGTTTCACTGTGAGAAGTTGTGGGTTTCTGGGGTTGGGATGTTCCAGAAATGTTTCCAATCTGGGGATGAAGTGTGATTCAGAGTGCTAATTTGAGGTGCTGAAGCTGGTATTTTCATAATTGCCTCATTGAATGTACTGTGTTTTTATGATTTGCAAAATAGAATCATCATAATCTCAATTCCATATGATTCATCTCTGTAGTCAATTTCAATTGATATATTGTATGTTTAGCATTGTACATTGTATGTCATGATAATCCAGGATCAGGGTTATATTCTGACATGTGGCCAAACACTCTGCTCATTATTTTTTGCAGTCTGAGGCTTGATCTTGGTTGAGCATACTCGTTATGAATACCCGACACTTCTTTCCACCAGATTCTTTGTGTGACTCAGGTGCTGCCATTTCTTATCCGTCAAATTCCTCTGCAGAAGCTGACCGTATATCTGTGAGTGCACGAACTAGGTCTCCTCAGGCTTCCCTATCTTCGGTCTTGATAAGAGTGGCTATGAGGATATCTAGAGCTAGGTGGTTCAGTTTCTTAAGAAGAGTGTACCACTACCAGAATGGCATGGGGTCTGATCTTGGCTCGAACCCTTTTAATTCCAAGACTTGGATGATGCTGGAGTTCATAGCTTTGCTTGTTCAAATAAGCATCATATCATTTACTTTGGCTGTTTCCAAGCGGGAGAAGCCTAATTGGCCTATGAGGATATGGGTTACTGGTTATGATATTGGATGTGCCCTCAGTGCTCTTCCCCTATTTGGGCGCTACCGGCACATCCATATGATGCAAGGAGATCGTTTCAGCCTTTCTGTTGTGGAACAGCAGAGGGGCAGTGAGGAACCCAGGTACTGTGTGATCTTCAGTAATAAATCGTGAAAACTATGATAATATCATGACTATGTTATGGCGTTATGCAATTATTAGGAAACCAGCCCCTTCTTTTGAAAACTAATGAGTACCAAACCCCAAAAACTAACTTTGTATTAAACTCGTTTTGCAGCTACAACCCTTCGACCACTTTCATTTGCACAAATTAACCTTAAACTTTTCCCCTTTTGCACTCTGTTATAAATACATCGATTTCGGGTGCGAAATGTCCAAAATGCCCCGGACTATTTGCAAAAACTACTATCCGGGGTTTGCAAAAACTAACGGTTAGTAGATACAAAAAAGTCACAGAGTGCAAAAAGGGAAAAGTTTAAGGTTAGCTTGTGTAAATGAAGGTGGTCTATGGTATGTAGCTGCAACACGCCTAGTGCAGGGTTGGTATTTGGAGTTATCCCTATTTCAAACATGATGCTTTTCAACTAAATCATTCAACCATGATATACATTCAACCACAATGCACAAGGATTGTTTATTGTTTGCATTTACCCTTTTGCTATACAATTGGTCTATATGGTTTGTGATGGGTAATGTACACAGGAACTCACATTTGATGAACAAGTGCCGAACTTCTCTTGAGCTGTTCTTTGCAATATGGTTTGTGATGGGTAATGTTTGGGTCTTCGATACTAGACTTGGATCGTTCCACCAAGCTCCAAAACTAAATGTACTCTGCCTCTCCCTGCTTGCTTTCAATGCTGTCTGCTACTCTTTTCCCTTCCTACTGTTTCTGTTGCTATGTTGTTGTGTGCCACTTATCAGCAACGTTGTTGGATACAACATGAACATGGGATACGCTGATAGAGGAGCCTCTGACGATCAAATCTCTAGACTCCCAAGTTGGAAATATAAAGTTGTTCCCAACTTAGAGCTTGGAAAGAATGTTGCAGAAGACGACCCAGTAAGTCAAACTCCAATACTAAGCTAGGTTATTATTATTTATTTTTCATGGACTAAATCTCAGGTGTATCAAAGAATTTGGTCTCCAGTCTTTGCTTATATAGAAGCAAGGGAGCACCAAACACTTTTTTATTCTTAAATAACTTTTTAAGATTGATGTGTGTGTGTGTGTGAGAGAGAGAGAGAGGAATAAATAAATAAATAAGGAATGAGGTACCGCTGTTGTGAGACTTGAACCTGAACCATATCCCAAGATTTAAGTTCAAGTGTTTGACCAGTTAGCCAAACAAGTCATATATGCATGAATTAGTTTCTTAAACTATTTAGCTTATCGTGTGCTGATGCATTTGTCTATACATTTTCTTCTGTGGTGCTGACAGGAATGCTGCATTTGCCTAGCGAAATACCGAGACAAGGAAGAAGTGAGACAGTTACCGTGTTCTCACATGTTTCACCTTAACTGTGTGGATCAATGGCTAAGGATAATATCTTGTTGTCCGCTCTGCAAGAAAGAGCTAGAGAAATAGAACAGGAGACAGCATTTCAGAAGCTTGAAGTTTTAATTTCCTCGATTGTTTGTGCAAGCGTTCGCAATGGCAAGAGTTTTGTTTATTTGCAGGTGCCTGAGTGAGTTTATTCCTTGTAAATCTGAGAGCACCAGCAACCAGAAGTATACAGAAATGTATCTTCATAGCATATGCACCAAGAGATTGCTTTGCTTCCTTAGCATAGCAGTTTATAATAACCAAATACTTGTACATGTATTTTTTTTTTTCTTTCTTTCTGATTGATGTTAATACTTTGGAAATAAGTGTACCTATAATATAGCAAGTAATAAATGTAGTTTTGCTCATGTTCACAAAAAAAAAAAAATTGTTCCTCTAGTACTTGTGCAATATTTGTTTTATTTAACCTACCATATTGCATGTACTAAGATTCGAACTCAAACCTCTGCCAATGGATTGGAGTCTATGTGAGAGGTGATAAACAGATCAAACATACAGAGATTAACTTCTACATACAAGTCATAATTTGACACAATCTAAACCAACCAAGTTAAAGTTTTGATACTATAAATTTATATATATGACCATATATCAAACTGATGTATTAAGTTTAAGAGGTTGATTCACTTTCAGCAAGATTTGCTTAGTTTCTAACAGTTAAAAAACAGTTGGTAGGTCTCTCTATGATTCCAATGCAATGTTTTAAAAAATAATTGTTGGGTGGAACTTAACCAATTTGACAAGGACTTTGCTGCTACAATTGTTAATGATGTTACAAGTATTCTACATAAATCAATCAATCAAAATCAATAGGTTTTGGAGAATAAATTTTGGTATTCTAAATTAAAGACAAAATAATGAAATGGTATTAACAAGCAAGCAAGTAAAATAGTTTTGAATTCAAGAGAGAGGGAAAATCCAAGGCATAAGCTATGTGGAGAATATGTGAGATGACATTGTGTTTTCAACTTCGCATTTACATTGTGTCTAATTATTATATGGTCACGAAACTCTCTATAGGTAATCTTAGTGCTCTCTCGAGTCAACTAAAAATCTTACACAAGTTAACCGCCCAGTTATCCCTAAGTAGGTATAGAAAAGTCATGTAGGTATATCTACTTTGAGCCCTCTAACTTTAGGCTAGGTTAACCCTGTGATTATGACTCTATCAATAAACCCCCCCAAGTGAGATTAAAAGGTTAGTCTAATTTAATTAAGTCCACTAATGAATCTCAACTCTCGTTTTTTGACTAATTAGCTAGATCAATTACCAAGGCCTATAAGGGAGGTAAAACATTAAACACAAATTAAGCTCATTCACTCTAATCTAGCACATACAACGCAAATTTTCAACATCACCAATCAACTCTCTACTCACCCATGCCTTGGAACAAGGAAACTACTCACTCACTACAATAGCAAGAGAAATCATGGATATGATCGTAAATAAAGACATATATAAGGTAGAAGGGGGAATCATCATACAAAATATGAAGTCAATCTTCATAAAATTTCAATGGATGCTCATGTAAAATCAAGAACAATGAGTTTCTCTCTAGAAAAGAAGAGCTTCTCTCTCTAGAATCAGATAAAAGTGTTAGATCCCCTTTCAGAACCCTTAAAAAGCTTTATATAATGTAGCCAAGTCAAAGGTAAAATAGCTCCTAAAATATCTAGTCTGTGCGACATTACAGTCAAGGGTACGATCATGCCCAAGGGCGTGCCGGGGCACGACATGACCATGCCTTGAAAACGGTTTAGATCCGAAAAAGGCGCGTATCTGTAATCTTCACGGTTTAGGGTACGGGCGTACAGCTGAGCGTGACGCATGATTTGAAAGTCTTGGATTTTTGTGTCTTCAGGTAGGAAAGGAGGTTCGACCGTGCCTTTGGTCATGCCTTAGGTGTGGCACAACCGTGCCCATATATGGGCTGACTCAGCGTGGTATGTAAGCTGCTCAGATACCGTGGCAAGCATAACCATGCTTTAGACTGTATAATGGCACAGCCGTGACCTAGGGCGGACCTTTGCCAAAAGTACTAAAAAGCTCCAAATCTCCTCCAAAATGCTCCAAAACATCATGTCAGACTTGTCATCGTCATTCAAGCGTTAATATCTTCTGGGTCAACGGACGGCATATCTGAGATGTCGTTTGTTTATTAATAAAGAGGCACTTGTATAATCATTTATATGTTGTGATTATTGATTGAATATTTGACTCTTTCTAAGATCATGAAGTATGTGATTTAATAGTAAAACTCGAAGAATTTTAATGAGTGATATTCATATATCTATATGATGCTGATTGATGGTCACATTTTACTAATCATGCATATAAGAAATGAAGTCAAATCATATGTACTACTTGGAGAAATAATATCGGATGACCTATCACGAGAATACTACATAAAGATTGTTATTAGTACTTCTAAGTACAGTAATATGACTTTAAGTCCTTTGACCTTGAAATCATCATGGGTTTCTATGTAGGTGTTTTATATCTTGACACAATCTAACATTTTCTTTAACTGGAAAATAATAAAAAATATTACTGGAATGAAATTATTATGTGAGAAATGAAAGTGATTGAGAAGAAATTTTTGAGTAAGATATCACTGGACCTTTTGATGAGTGAGATTGTGGATATACATGACCATATTGATTGATAAAGGTTGTCATTCACAGTCTACATGGAATTAAAAAAATTAATTATTGAATAGAATGGGGATGACGGTTATGTGCCTTATATTCAATCTGATATCAAGTGACCAACGGATTGATATATTGACAGTAAAATAGTAAAGTCGGATATCGATCTTTATGTAACTTTGGTAGTCATAATGTCTTGTTAAGACCAATTATGATTTGTGTCCAATATAAAGATTTCAAGCTGTTGCCACCATGGATTAACTCCCCAAATGGTTTCTCTCTCCCTTTAGTCCCACTATCACTGACGTGACCAGATTGATACCAATACATAATTGACGTTGCCCTAAGCACATCTTTGATTGTAAAAACATGTTCCCTATTTATTATTACACTCCGTGCTAATTATTTAATTCCCAAGTTGACCTTGGGCTTGTTTGGTAAAATTAATTAGCAAACAATAGCGTGTTCGGTAGAAATTAAATTCCAATGCGAGGCAAAACCAGCCCAGTTATATACGACGCCGTATTAGAACCAAATTGTCTGCCCCTATAAGAAGAAGCTCTATACTCTCTTCTCCTCGTCTTCTCCTTCTCCTTCTCCTTCTCCCTCTGGTTCGGATTTGATTCTCTGCATATTCTGTTACCTGCAACAACAATGGGCGACATGAAGTCCAAATTCCTTGAAGCGTACGCTGTCTTGAAGTCAGAGCTCCTCAACGACCCAGCTTTTGAGTTCACTGACGATTCTCGCCAATGGGTCGAGCGGGTAATTACCTCTTCTGCATCCTTTCATCTCTGTATCTGTATTCAACTATGGAGATATGGTTTCACCGATTCGATCATTTTGGCAGAATAAAAATGAAACCATATCTCTATTCTATAAATGTTCGATTTATGTCTCTCTGTTGTGTTCTTGTGCTTTACTTAGCTCACAGTGGTCTTCTATTTTGAATGTAATTGTTAATGAGCTTGACTCCGTATGGAAACAAATCATTGAGGATTGTGTCATATCTTTGCTCAACTACCACATTCTTGTTTGGGTATGTGTGTTGGATATGAATTTCTAGTCTTAGTAATAAAATAATGGATTATTGGGTTTTCCAATGTGATCAACTTTTTTTTTTCTCAATGGCCAACACATCATGCCAAGAATTTTATTTTTGGTTCAATATTTTATTTTTGAACCATTAACTTGTTAATTCATTCTCAAAAAAAAAACTTGTTAATTCAGTTGCATGGCTCAACTTTGAGGCTATCTTCATTTATGGGCATTGAAAGCCAAGCAGAATAAGAATGGAAGGACATGTTTGGGATTTTTATTTTTTTGATAACTGTTTGGCAAATAATTTAGTTCTTCTTGATGATAGCATTTTGTGCATATTCTTACAATTGAAAGATTCATTTTTCGTTCTGTGTTAGATACTATAGTTATACCACTTCACTAGAAGTGCAGCTTTCATTAAATCTATTGACCAACCATTTTAGGTGGTTCTATTTGGACCAGATTTAGCTGTTGTAGGAGTGTTATCACCAAACTCTCACAACACATGTTACTTCACCAAATATATGGCTTCAACATCTGAGATGATAATGAAATTTGATTTCTTACCCAAAAAAAAAAATCGTTCTTCTATCTCATCTCTGGAAGTTATTGAATAAATTGGGAAAACACACACAAATTCACTGATAATATGCATTTAACCATATGCATATCTGTATCTCTACTATCACGTAAAAAAATCATATTATTTATGGAGTTTTGTTCCTCATTTCTGCCTCCTTATTTTTTTCGAGTTTCTTACCAGTCATGATAGAGAATGCATGCCTATCTGTTGCAGATGCTGGATTACAACGTACCTGGAGGTGGGAATAATCTTGGAGTAGCTTTCATATTTCAGAAATGCTCAACTTTGTTTCCCTGACTGACCTGTTTGAGATGAAGCTCCACTACTCCAAGAAGGGGAAATCATATATATATATATATGCTAATCATGTCTTAATTTAACAGCTCTCACAATTGGTGTTGTTGGCAGGAAAGCTAAACCGAGGGCTGTCTGTTGTTGACAGCTACAAGATACTGAAAGAAGGAAAAGATATAAGTAACGATGAAACTTTTCTTGCTTGTGCACTTGGTTGGTGCATTGAATGGGTTAGTCGAACTCTACCGCATCCCTTTGAGAACATCCACCTTATGTCTGTTACTTTATTTGGTAAATTTCACACAACTATCTTTATGAATTGCTCGTGAACACATAACCCCATAGTAAATTTCCATAGACACGTAACCCCATAATAAATTTTTTACAGTCACATGACTACCCTTATGAATTTTCATGTGTCACCATGGTACAAAATAGATGGAAACCATCAAATTATTTAATTTTTTTTCGTTATGTGACTTTTACGTGACTTTAAAATCTTATAATATCCCAAAACTATCCATTCCCTATCATAGTCTCGAACATGGATCGAGTTATGGGATAACATTCATTGGAGAGAATGTAGATATCATAGTGGAGTTCATTAAAGAGAACTCCGATCTCATAAAACTAACTCTATTTTAACAATATAATTTCTGCTTGTTTGTTCCCATGCCAATTAGCTTCTTTAAATACTAGGATGACTAATCTAATAATAGTAATTTATTCATGGTGGGAGAATAATCTCCTAAATCCAAGAAAGTAAATACCAAACTAATAGATAATGCAACGACTAATTGAAAGAGTGGTCCTAAATTTCAGCTAACTGGTGTTGACCATGCCGACTCGTACCATTCCCATCCTCTAATCTTCATCTTCCAATTTGATTCCATTCCTGAAATACTCCTTGAATATGTTGAAATCGGATGATTATATGATGAGAATGAGTAGTTCTAGGATATTATAAAATCTTAAAGTCACTTGATGAAAAAAAATTCGAAAATGTTGATGGTTTCCGTCTATTGTATACCGTGGCAACACATGAAGATTCATAAAAGTAGTCATGTGTCTGTCAAATTTACTATGAAGTTACGCGTTCATGGAAATTTATTATAGGTTTACGTGTTTGTGGGCAATTCATAAAGGTAGTTGTGTGCAATTTATACTAGTTTATTTGTCAGAAAAGAGTACTAATCCATAACTTGTTTATGAATGAAAACTTTTGGAAGCTCCAAGCATATTTCCTTGTTTTGGATGATATCATGGACGGCTCTCACACACGACGTGGTCAACCTTGCTGGTTCAGACAGCCAAAGGTTTGTCTTTTGAAGAGAATAAATTCTTTTCTTCAACATTTTGCTGGCGAAACCAAGGGTCTTGGGTGAACTGGCATAGACCTCATATAATACGTGTGAGGTCAATGATTCCAATCCCTACATTCCGCGGTTATTGCTGACAAAAAAAAAGAAGAACATTTCACTGGCATTTCTAGTCTAACTCTTTTAGTGCTTTCACCACAGGTTGGTATGATTGCAGCAAATGATGGGATATTACTTCGAAACCATGTTCCACGAATTCTCAAAAAGCACTTCAGGGCAAAGCCTTATTATATAGATCTGCTGGATTTATTTAATGAGGTGGACTGACTTGGAAAGAGTGTAAATAAAACCCGTAAATTCTCATTTTGTAAAGAAGAATTTGTTTATCCTTCATTGTGATTTTACAGGTGGAATTCCAAACAGCCTCAGGACAAATGATAGATTTAATTACCACGCTTGAAGGAGAGAAAGATCTATCAAAGTACTCAATGTCACTGTAAGTTAATAGAGCCTACTTCTATTAACTCCACATTCTTGATGATTTGCTAAAAGCTTGTTTTGTTGTTATGCAGCCACCGTCGTATTGTTCAGTACAAAACTGCATATTATTCATTTTATCTTCCGGTCAGTAAGATTCTTATTTTATGCCTTTCATTATTAATATTACTCTTCTCTGTATTTGACATGTTTACTTTTTGTAAGAAACACTTACTTGAACCATAATTTTTATATTCTTCTTTAACATTTGACTGCTCTGCATTAATCTGTACATCCAGGTTGCGTGCGCATTGCTAATGGCAGGTGAGAATCTTGAGAATCATGTTGATGTGAAGAACACACTCATAGAAATGGGAACATACTTTCAAGTACAGGTAATTTTGAACTGCGTTTTATACTTATTTCATAGCCCCAAAGAGAAAGGAACAAAAACAGAAAAAGAAACACACCCCACCCCCGGGAAATATACCATAACTCTAGAGAACTAATAATATGATCAGTCTCCATGATCAAACAAGTATAGAACTATTTGTTCTGGTGATAGTCATATAATTTATTCATGCCTTGTTGATGATTTTCAGGATGATTATCTGGATTGTTTCGGTGCTCCTGAAGTGATTGGTAAAGTAAGTTCACTAATACACCTTGTCAGTTTATGGTAATGCAGTGTTCTTGTGTATATAGCAACCTTTAATCTGTGTTCTTGCAAAGAATTTATTGGTCGTACTTGTGCATCAGATTGGAACAGATATTGAAGATTTTAAGTGCTCTTGGTTGGTTGTGAAGGCGCTAGAACTTTCAAACAATGAACAAAAGAAATTATTATTTGTAAGCAAGAAACATTATCCTTCATCCATGATATCATAGTTACTAGAGACTCTTACAAATGTGTGCTCGTTTCCAGGAGAACTATGGAAAAGCTGATGCCACCTCCGTTGCAAAGGTCAAAGAGCTTTACAAAGTCCTTGATCTTGAGGTTCTTTTCTGACTTGCCTTTCTGCCATTACAATGATTACATACATTTGTTCCATACTTCTGTGTGTTCCGTTGTAGAAAGAGTAGTTTTCTAGTCATTATAAGGGCAACCTGTTTCACTATCTGACAAAAACTAGAGGTTATATACATGGAGAAATTACATGTCACCACCGTTATTTTGTTTAACGCTTACGGGGTGACATGATACAATCTTGAACTAATGGTGGTGGCATGATACAAGTTATGGAATAACTGTGGTGACATGTAATTTCTCCTACAGACATTGAGCAAAAGTTATGGGCTTGATTATCGTGACAATTAGTGACATTATTCTCTGATATGGGGGATGCATTTGCTTTGTCAAGTGCAAATCAACCATACGAAGCAACCTTCTGACTTTACTTTCTGTTAGATAATTGTAACCATAGATATGAACATTAGAACCTGTGATCTGATTCCTGTTGTACGAAGTGCCATTTCTCCTAAGACCTTCGGCTGCATTTATTTAAAAGAACCTGGTTTGTTTTGTAGGGTGCATTTATGGAGTATGAGAGCAAGAGTTACCAAAAGCTGATAAGAGCCATTGAAGCTCATCCAAGTAAGGCTGTACAAGCAGTGCTGAAGTCATTTTTGGCAAAGATCTACAAGAGGCAAAAGTAGGGCCATGAACATGAAAGGAAGGTCAATAGCCCAAAATCTAACCCCTTCCTGTGTATCAAGTTTAATTACAATTGTGTTCATTTACTTATAGATCAAATGATTAGTTGTGTACCAGTGATGTTTAAGTGAAATAATTTTTTGTTGAATTAGACTGACAATATATGGGGAATGGCCTTGAGTGTTCCTTTTTTTGGGTATAAAATGATGTGATAATTCACACTGAAACATGGGTGGTGTATTTGTCTCTAGTGGAAATTAAGGTATAATATCTGAACATTAAACGGTATCACTTCATTATTTGAAGGGGATAATTACTGAATGTAGCTTTAAGGGTGTAAACGAGTCGAGTTTTTAACGATTCGCTCGAGTTTGATTAGTTAAATATTCGGTTCGAATTCGTTACAAGACTCGCGAGTTGACTCATTTAATATTGAATTATATATTTTTATTAATATAATTAAAATATCTATAGTGAAAATTAAATGAGCCAAGCCGAGTTGAGGTGGAACATTTAATATTTAATCCATTGTTTTTATTACGTCGGGAATTGATTCCCCGACCTCACTAAATGTCGGCTCTTCGTTTGATGAGCTCATTCATCAATCGGCCCTTCATTCTGATCAGCCTATTTAATTGATTCCCCAACCCTATACAGCCCGAGGCATTCATCAACACTTTCTCCATTGGCACTTTCAATTTCCAACCCTAAACTGATTCCTCTACATTGCAATCCATTGATGATGGTAGCAAACTGGTACATCCTTTGTACCGAGGAAGAGGAGCGTCCATTGGTGGTAGCATGGTCGTTCCACTCTACCCCCCCCGGCCACAACTAATGGGGCATCGTCCAACACGCCTTCGCTTAAGACGCCCCCAACGACTTCGTACCATATCGTGACATCCAATCCGTCAAGGACCATTGGAACCGTGAGAACCGGAGGATCAAAACGTATAATCAATTGATGAAGCGGTTCACAGCCCAGCCTTTGTTTCTCGGGGAGACTGTTGCGCAGATAGAAGCACGGGCGAAGCTGAAGTGGGAGCTAACGTGTCAGGTTTCGCGGACTCGTCGGTGGTGGCGGCTGCTCGTGAAGGACAAGACAAATGACACAATCGTTACAATTAGTATTTTATTTTATTTTTTAATTTTACATATTTATGAATCGAGACAAAAGAAAATTCAAAAACAATTTGTCTTGGTTTTTATGTTTTATCGGCATGAGTTTTTCATTTTTTTTCTTATGTAATGTTTAAGTTTTTACTAACAAAGTAGTTTAAATTATTTAAGTCCATTGCATTAAACATAAATGAATTGCAAATTTACATTAAAAATTGTTTTTATTGTCTATTTCGACCCAATGAAGAGGCTTTGCGAGTTTCAGTATCTTCCCATACAATTGTTTTAGAGCCTCTTCCCCAACAAAATTAACAGAATGAATCTACCAAACAAAGAGGTTTCATTGTGGATGCTCTTATTCCAACATTAGTCCAACCTATCTCTTCATTAATTTAAACCCATTAATCTCTTCGTAAATGAATTTTATCCTCGCCCTTTTATTTTCTACGTCTATTTTTTTTTTTTGAAAACACGGATACACCCACTGCCCAAATAGTGTATCACAAAGGATACACCTTACAACCTCTGAA
>JAYMSW010002435.1:0-13871 GCA_036897725.1 Erodium texanum | reverse complement strand
AATTGACAGAAGCTGTTAGGCGCCGTCCCTATACTGTGGTGCTCTTTGATGAGATTGAAAAAGCTCATCCCGATGTCTTCAACATGATGCTTCAGATTCTTGAAGATGGAAGGTTGACCGACAGTAAAGGAAGAACAGTTGACTTCAAGAACACATTATTGATAATGACATCGAATGTTGGAAGTAGCGTGATCGAGAAAGGAGGACGCCGGAGAATCGGATTCGACCTCGATTTCGAAGAGGAGGACAGTAGTTACAATCAGATTAAGAGCTTAGTGACTGAGCAACTCAAGCGGTACTTCAGGCCCGAGTTCCTGAACAGACTCGATGAGATGATTGTTTTCAGACAGCTTACAAAGCTCGAGGTCAAGGAGATAGCAGACATAATGTTGAAGGAGGTGTTCGACAGGCTGAAGAAGAAAGATATCGAGCTTCAAGTGACAGATAGGTTCGTAGACAGGGTAGTCGAGGAAGGGTACAACCCTAGTTATGGAGCAAGGCCCTTGAGGAGGGCTATAATGAGGCTGTTGGAGGACTGCATGGCCGAGAAGATGCTCGCAAGAGAGATCAAAGAAGGCGATTCATGCATTGTCGATGTTGATGGAGACGGGAATGTCACAGTACTCAACGGGAGCAGCGGTGCACCAGAGGCATTACCGGCAGTTTCAGTTTAAGCCTCTCAAAGGTTTGGTAACCTTTGCCAATATGTTGTATCTTTTTTTCTTCCTTTTCAAATGCTAGAAATTGCAAGATCATAGTATGTTTATTATTCTTGGGAAAGGACAGAGATGGCTTAGCCATTGTTGATATGAGGCCGGAGCTTAAACGCTTTTTGGTGTCTCTGCACGATCGAAATATTATGGACACATCGACAGACTGTAGTAGGTTTATGAATTGTTAGCTTTTGCAGATCAATAAGATGTATAATGTTTGTTGAATCCACTAAACATGATTTGTTCTAGGCTCAGTTGCAGATATGGTTATGCTACACTATCACACCCAAGAGCTCTTTATTTTTTGTCCAGAATGACGAAAATACCCTTGGTTTTGCCATCTAAAGAATGGTGTTATGAAGCTTTCTGGGAGATTAATGTCAGGGGTATATTCGTCATTGCTGCATCTTCCAAACCAAAACTGCATTACATTACAGAACCAGAAGAATCTTACAGACTCAGAAACCCAATTTCAATTTCTTTGCTGCATATTTGAACATGGCTTTTGTAAAGTTGGCAAATTTACTAAACATCAATTATTCAGATTACAAAAGCGCCTCCGGGAGAGGCCTGCCTTGTAGGAAAGACTTGAAGAGCATGAGAGATCGCTCGGGCTGCGAGAAAGGAGCTTCGTGTGAAGCTCCTCTTACAGTGGCAAATGACAGTATGTCTCCATAAACTTGAGTCCACCCACCGACCTGCACATAACAAGCAACAACATTGTATATAACTGTGTTCTGAGACAAACACACATACTATGTTTTGGTCAGAATCATTTGTTTTTTTTTACCTGTTTGCCCTCGAACCAGACTCTGTAAGGAACTGTCGTTTTTAGTTTCAATTCCTTCGCAAGTTTGTGTACAAGGGTTCGGCTCCCGGTTAATGGTATGACAGAGTCTTGATCTCCACTGCACAAAGTTATGTTATAAGTTGTTGACATTTTTATTTATGGTACTGAACAAAAAGTGTGGTTCCTTGTAAGTTTTGTTGTACCTGTAAACCAGTACCGGAACTCCATCTTTCACAAGCGATCCAACGATGGAGATTGTGGGTATTTCCAGGTTTAAGAGCTCGTAATCCAGAATCCTGAGATCAACAAGGTAAGAGGATCAAAAATCTTAAGACCCAAGTGAAGAATTTTACTCAAAACAATGGAACTTTTCTGTCTGAGTGGGCCTAGTATGTTACAGCCCGGCCCGTTGAGGCCCAAAAATGCTTATCAAGCACTGATATGATCACATATTTTAAATGTATGACATTTGCAGAGTAAAAAACTATTGCATCATCCTAAGTGATCCTAATGATATGGTCAAGGTTATTGCACATAACTACCTTGAATTAGCCACAAACACATACAAACAAAAAAAGGGAATTTTGATGGTTTTTGCGGTGATACGTGAAAATTCGTAAGGATATTTATGCATATGTGTAAAATTTACTATAAGGCCTGTTTGTGGAAATTTAGTATGCATTCATAAAGGTAGTTATGTGCAACTTTTCTTAAGAAAATTACTCGCTGCAGACTGTCCATCTGTTGGTTCCAACCAGACGGGCATGAAGAGCCTTCTGAACATCTTTACGGTTCAAGTAACTCACAGTTTTGTCTTCAACACACACATCAACACTCTCAGTTACTTGCTGTCACATACACAAACAAAAACATTATGAGTAAACAAAAAAAAAATATTCAACTTCATACAACATAATCTACAAAGGTTTGAGAGATAATATACATGTGATCTATTACCTGAGGAGTCAAGGCCTTGGACTGTGAGAGCACTGAAGAAATGCAGACATCAAGTGTAACATCATATTTGTCCACAAACCTACTCGTTTCGCTGCTGACTTGGTTCATGACACTCGAACAAATCGATGAAACTGATCCTCTATAGTACTCACTCACGTAACGAGAATAGTTACAAGAAGATGTGAACATTTTGTATGTTGAGTCTGATATCAACCCATGAGACCAGAAGTACTCAGATCTTGAGTTCAAGTCTGTCGCATACTCTAAAACTGGATTGCCCATCTGCAATAACAAAAGTATCAGCTCAAAGTGAAATTAGCAACTTAAGATTAAAATTAGTTTAAGGCGAAATTGCGTTAAACTACTCTTTGGATCGCCCACTTATGAAAAATTACCTTTTGACAAAATGTGAACTTTAAACTACCCTTTTGTTTGAGAACAGTTCTGACCCGAACTTCTTGTTTATTTTCACGATTTATTTGCGTCAAGAAATACAATCTATGTCCTTTGATATAGTCATTTTACCTCCTGTAATCGGGCAATTCAAAAGGATAGTTTAAAGTTCACATTTAGTCAAAGGGTAGTTTCCCGTAAGTGGATGATTCAAAAAGGTAGTTTTAAGCTATTACATCTTAGTTTAATTTGGGACATTACTTACAGCAATTCCCTTTAGATTGAATAGCTTCTTCTTTTTGTTGAGCTCAATCATGAGCTTGGCAAGTTGAGGAATGTAGTGACCTGTATCAGTAAAGACCAAAAGTAAAGAGACAAGACAACCTTAGTGTGTACTATGTAAGGTTGATGAGTTCATGAGAAGTACCTGCATAACTTTCACCTGTAATGAACAAGTCTCTGTGCCTGTATTGAGGAAACTTGTGATACCAGCGCAGCAAGAACACAAGATTGTCCTTAGCTTGAGTACCAAATGTGAAGAAAAAAAGAAGCAGCTTTAGAATCCATACGAAAAATAGGGGGAATTGCCTTAAACTACCCTTTTGAATCGCCCCTTATGAAAAACTACTTTTTGACAAAATGTGAACTTTAAACTACTCTTTTGAATTACCTGATTATAGGAGGTAAAATGTCTGTATCAAAAAACATAGACTATGTTTCTTGACTCAGATGAATCGTGAAAGTAAACAAGAAGTTCGGGTCAGAATTGTTTTCAAACAAAGTGGTAGTTAACAATTCACACCTCGAATAGAAACACTGTTCTTATCAGTAACATTTTGAAAAGTGTAAGGTACACATAAGCAAGATTATGAGTGGAGTGATATGAGAGTGATGGGGCAAACCTGTTTTTGCATCATCCATAGTGTCATATGATGAGGTATTGGAGGAGTAAGAGAAGCCAACTCCTATTGGTGTCTCAAGATACAACATGTTTGCTTCTGAGGTGTTGAAGAGATTAAGGTAACAACATAAGTACTGTCTCTCTGGAAATTCTTACATGAAACCTTAATTGCACCAAAAAATGAAAATCAAACCTCTATTCCAGCTATACTCATTCCTAATGAGAGCCTTTCCATTGGGTCGAAAAGGTCCATTTTCAGAGAAAGCCCCAACTCCAAGTGAAGAACAGCCAGGCCCTAGAAGAAATTAACATGTATCAAATCAAATCACTAATCTTGATGTTCTTGGCTAATCATAAGCCTAATGTGCTATGTGGTTTGTGTACAATGTATGTACTCAAACTCACCTCCATTCAACCATAGCACTAAAGGCTTCGAGCCCGGATCAGTTTCAGCCTCAACAAAGTAGTAGAAGAGAGCTCTATTCTTGTTCTTGAGCTTGTTCTTGTCAGCTACAGAGACATAACCAGAAAATTGCTGAAAACCCACATGGGGTTGACCAGGAAGCTCAAAGATCTTATCAGGATGATGATGTTGTTGATGATGCAATGAAGAAGAAGAAGGCTCAGCCTCCATGGAAGAGCATAGCTGAAGCAGCAACACTAAGAGTACAGAAGCAAAAATTTTCATGATTTTGAGGAAAGACAATGCAAGTGAACAAAAGGGTCAGAATTTAAATTGTGAAGAAGAAAACATGGGCTTGAAGTGGGGCACTAAACAGTGAAACAAATGGCTGTCTTTGTTTTTTTTTTTATTATCATTACAGTCTTAGCTTTTTGCCTCACATGCCTGAAAATGGTGTGGAGAGAGAAAATTGGTTTTTTAACTCATGACTTGGGCTGACTCATTATATACTTGGCTGCAAGAAAATGTTGAAACTTGAAAAGAAAGTTGACAAAATCTGAATTCTGAGGAATATACAGTTCCACACTTTTTCTGGGTTTTTCTATGAGACTATGAAGGTACCTTGATGGGAATTAAGGATCTTTAATCAATGGAAAGTTCAGCTTTTTAGAGGAGATTTTCTCTCTGTTTCCTAGAAAATGTGTGGAATTTTGATGGTACTTGCCAAACAATGGCTTCACGGATCCTCTTTGGTTTTTCCAAAATATTGGCTTCATTGCTTTGCAAGTACAAACCCAAATCTTGTTTTATGTTTTATATATATATATTTTTGATAGTTTTGAGTATATTTATGAGAAATGTTCAAAATGTATAATCTTTTTATATTACTGATCATTTTTGTTTCGATTCTGAATGTGGAATTGACGAAAAATTTAAGCCGGATTTGATATTTATTTTTCATGAGCATGACATGAAACTTTATGGGTAAGATAAAAAAAAAAGAAAAAAAAGAAGAAAGAAGGTGAAAGTGGTCATCAAAATATACATTTTTCTTTATGTTCTTATATGGGATCTGAATTTGTTCTCTTTGAGTTCTGCAAGAAAGGTGTTTTTCTTTTACTACTTTATTTACTTATAATGATGAGCCATCCACTTTGAGCTATGGTGGTGGGTTTTTATTAATTTTAGCACAAAGAACACTTGATGTTGTGTGGTCCCAAACCAGAGGCACAAACACCCCCAAATGTAACCCATCATTGCTTCACAAACATTGCATTATGGCTTCTATTGGGTCCTCTCAATCTCATTATACATCATACAAATCCACTAGAGCTGTCAATTTAAACTACCATTTCATACGTGTTTGATGCAAATTAGGGTTTGGAGCTTTCTGAGAATGATTGTTTAGGTTGCTAAATAAATGATAAGAAATCGTTAATTCCAATCTTCACATTTACGACTTTACCACTCATAAATTGACCCATATTGAGGCCTGAGAGGAAAAGGGTGGACCATTTACAAAAAATGGTAAATTCTGAAATTTTGGACCACCTTAAAAGAAAAAAGGAGATTAATGAGACACATGGGTTGGGTTCAAAAAATTTCATTTTACAGATAATAGAAACCAAGAAACAAAGACAAGAGGACAAGTTCAGATCCAATCCCATGTGTTGGTACCAATTGGGAATTTCATTTACACATTACAAAAATCCCCTTGAATTTTCATCATTTTATTCTGTTGAAAAGATAAGCTAGTCATTGATTGCATTATAAATATTTGAAGAACAATCTAAAGATAATTTTATGCTTGTTCAGAAAGATTAATAGCTGTACCTATATAAACTATCATATCATTTTATAGAATTCAGCAAAATAAAAATAAATAAATTATGAAATCATGGGAAATTGAAATTACATTATTTATTAATCCAAACCTACAAAACTTGAGTTCCTAGTTTTCTACAATGGAGGAAGAAAGGTGGTTGGGTGCATCAGAGTTGGAAAATGTGTTGTTGGGTTTTGGAGTCCTGCAATGAGAGCAAAGATTCACTTTTGATTACCATTCTAGGATTTTTAATTTTAAATATTGACCCTTTTTGTTGATTAGTATTTTTTATGACTTAGTGGGTTAAAAAGTACATAAGCTTTCCTTATTTTTAATTGAAAATTGCCTGTGCCATATACCCACGCCACAATACGACATTTTGATCTTGCTTGAAGGAAAATTTATTTATTTACTGTATTATCTGATTTTATTACAGTGTACTAGTTCAATGGTATAAATAAGATCACTAGCATCTTCAGCATCTAGACATTGAATATACAATGTTGCTCCATCTCATTTGATTCTATGGTTGAAGTTTAATGTTATAGGTAAGATATTAGCAGAGATATCAAACAGATTCTAACACTAACAACCCTAACCACCGCATCAAATGTATTATAGGATATCCAAGTCCAAGAGCTTTACCAATATTAAAGTATTAAACATATTAAATCAATGCACTTTGGATGAGAATAGGCTTAAAAGACTTGGAAAAACCAATTGTGCAGCTGAGTGCCTGACCTTTTTGCGCATGACCTGAATGCTGATATATATATCTGCAATAAAATATTAAAACCATACTGTAACACCACAACAAATGAATAAAAAATGAGTTCCAAACATTTAAGTTTTGTTCACATGAAACCACCATTCAAGATTAATCTAATTACAAGCTAGATAAATATGAAAAAAAAAAAATGGGCTTAAACAAAATGTGAGCACCCTGTGGGCTACAGAAACAGATGTATGATATTTATTGTAAAACCTCAAGCGCTAGACAGAACATCTTTAGCAGATATCGGGTGGTGAAAATTCCGTGAAATATGAACCATATTTACTATTACGAAAAACTCGCGACCCATATATATTAAAGCAGCATCTATCATGAAGAAGACTCCTCCGAGCCACCAGCTTTGTGATTGGCAACAGCTCCGATTTCTTTCCTAGAAGCTTCCCAGAGCTGTTGTTCTATCCCTAGCTTCCTCAGCTCTAGTAAACCTCTCTCAACTGCCAAAGTAGAGCACAAAATATGTCAGTTTCGTTTAAAATTCAATTACTAGTGGAAATGTATTTCCTCATTCATGTCTCGTTAAGCTTTCATCTCCTGGCTGTTCTTGAAGACTGAGTAAGGATATGAGAGTTACCATCAACAGCATCATGTGAAGTTGGTGATTGTGCACTGCGGCTCATACGGCTAATCCAAAACAGAAGCCGCTCTTCAGCTATATCTTCTTCAACATCATGTACTTTGGCTCTTCTCCAGAAATATGTCAGCCAAGCCTGCATATTCATTACACAAGTTCAGGAGACAATGTTACAAAACTATTCTGCAGAACCAAGTCTTCTTCCTCCGAAATACAGAAGTTAGATGAAAGTCGTATCAAGTGTTGGGATATAACAATATGGGTGTATTTTTATACATATTTGATAATGCATATACCACTTCGTAGGTGCTCTTCTTTTTCACGATATTGTAGGCAGCGTTAACATATCTATGAATAAATAGAACTATCTGGAACAATTTAAGAGAATAAAGAATCATGCCAGGTCACTATGGGGACCAAGTAGACCCCTTCTTAGCCACAATATTTGGCTGTGGATAAAAAGGATTTGCAATTTAATGAAAATCATATTCCTTTATTGTCCCTTGATGGGGACAAATAAAAACATTAGCTCGAATCAGGTGTCAGCAAATAAGAGAGTAGATGTTTGAGAAGCAAAGAATTCAAGTATGACCATTTAGGTAATAAAGCAATGTACCTCTTTGAAAAGAACATCCTCTGCCTCCTCTTTACTTAGTTCTGGAGGGAAAGTATGGATAAGAGAATTAGTTTTATGGATAACAGAGTTAGTTTTAGGATCACCATGTTAAAGTTCATAAACTGGGTAGCAGTTTTCTATGCACTGATTTAGATTCAAAGTCCTTATCTTAGAACATGTTGCAGATGTCAAAACCAATTATAATGTCATAAAAGAAACCTATCTTACCAAATGCTTCCATAAACTTGGGATCACCAGCTGACTTAGAATCTGAAATTTGAAAGTTCAGAAATGATGAGCAATTAAAAACAAAATACTCCCCCATCCCAAAATAAGTTGATAAAAGAAAATTAATGGATCATGCCTGTCATAGATTGTCTGACCAAGCTTGGTCTCCTGTGTTGGCCCAAAGCAATAACAACAGCATCCTCAATCTAACATCAGAGGCATAAAATATCAGTGGAAACGTTTATAAAAATATTATACAAAAAATACAGAACCCTCAAGACCCTAACATAATTTTCACATCCTAGTTCAGATATGATACACTCTAAGGTACAGAAAACAAGATAAAATTAACATACTGCAAAGAGGAAAATCGAATGTGAAAACACATTGAAATGCAGTTAGAACATAGTTTGATGCTGCGAAATAAAAGAGAACCTTTAGAGATGATAATTCCCTCAAACCCATTTCTACTGAAAGCATACTCTCAATATTTCCTTCTCCAGTCAAATCATTTAAATCCCGAACAAGTTTGCTCCTATCCGGATCACCACCACCTGCTCCATGGCACAGTTAAAAGAACTTAAGCACTGCAACGGACAACAAAGTATATAAACAGCACAAGGGCATGTAAATTAGTACACCAACGGGCGCACTAACCTTTATCCCAAGCCTCCTCCTTAGCCTTCTGTCCGGCAGAATAGACAACTTCATAAGGAAGAGGTGCTAAAGATGACCAGTGCTCATACTTAGACGTAGCTATATCGGCACAGATGCCTACAAAAAAACACGAAAAAAATAATTCATGTGACTAGATAAACTATCAATCTAATTAAGATTATGAATTGCAAGTAACAAGTGAGCAGAGATTGCACACACACAAAGAATAAAATTACAGAACCAATATCATGTGATAAAAAGGAAAGAACATAAAAAAAAACTGATACCATGTTGTACAGCTAAACCCCAGTAGCGAGCAAGCCAACATCTCTTCAAAACAACTTCCTCCTATACAGTAGATGGAGTAAAACAGTTAAGACTATGAAAAGACAGCAAATAAATCTAACTTCATTTTCCAAAGGCATACCATCTCTCCTTGAGTTAAAATCATTCGTTGTGTCATTGTCTGAAGAGCTTTCGCTTCAGATTCAGCTTCCTCAAGCTGTTCTGCAGCTGCTGCTGCTTCCATTTTTATGTTCTAATAAAAAACAAAGGCCACACTTCAGACTACAGCACCAACCATAAGTAGATTCCTCTGTAACATATTAACATAAAAATAAGAAGCAAGTACTTAATACTTCACCTCAATTTCTGTACGCAGATTTGCAAGTTCTACATCTTTTCCATCTGTGTTTTGTTGTGCAGCCTTAAGAGCAGCCTAGAACAGCGAAACATTGCAATTTATAAAAAAACATCTACGAAAATATCGAGCTCGACTCAAAAAGAGTAAGCACAAGACAACAAAAAAACGATTCTGCAAACAGAGGCCAAGGAAATGAACTACAAGGGACATGTAATGGTCTCCTTTCAAATATGTGCTTCAGCACCAAATTGCAAGATTTGGTTTGAAATAAAAATTGTCTACACATTTCCCAGCATCATATTATTAAAGTTACTAAATGTCCAATCATTACCTCTCTTTGGCGCAAGGCTGCTTCTTTCCTGCAAAACAATCATGCAACAAATCAAAACCTGTGCTTATTTTTATTTGTTTTTGGGGTGACGGTGTTTAAGTAAATAGTCATATACATGTACATTTACCTGCTCAACAATTTAGCTTCTAGGGATACACCTTCACCAAGAGAAGCTACCTGTGAAATCCAGAATTTAACATTTAAACTAATAGGGCAGGCCAATGCAAGAGGCTCCGACCATGTGGAATGTGGTGAGGGTCTTTATGTGTACACACAGTCTTGCCCTGTTTTGCAAAGAGACTGTTTCCCTTACATAACTCAATGACCTAAAGGGCACCCAGCTATAAACTAAACAATGACCATCATCTGTTAAACTAAATAGGTAACATAATTATACAGGAAAAGAAATGACGCGAGATGAAACAAACTAAAGAAGCCACAGACCCACACAAAACCAGTAAAAGCACTGGAGGAGATAGCTTCTTCTTGGTGAATATCCTACGTAAGGGAACCTCGTTGAACGAAAGGATCACTACTTAGGCAGTTGTCCTGCAAATGGAAGGGAAGGTTTCTGACTTCTAAAGCCAGAAGATAGACATAACGGGTTAAGAAACTGAACTTATGGAAAATTTCGTTTCTTTCAAGTAGACATAGTCAAAAACTAAGTAGACAGTTATGCTGCTAGCTTGTGAAGAGAAGAAAGGATGGCACCCTTCTGGATGTTTGCCTTCAGCTGAAGTCTGGGAACACAAAAAACCAGCCTTTAAGAGCTAGTGCAGAAAGACCAGAGTAGCCATTTGAATTAAGATCATAGAACCAGCATGATCCCAATCAAACAAGGAGATTATAAACTGACTCTCCATAATAATGAAGCAATGGCAACTCATACGAGCAATTCACAACAACGATACACAACTAAGGGACCCAAATTACAGTAATTTTACAAGTAGAAACACATAACACCATACCATATAACTAAATATAACAAATTATATGATTGACCTGTTTCTCTAGCTCCCTAGCTCTGGCTTCTGCTTCTTCACGTCTTTCTTCTGCACTCCGAAGCTGTACAGTATGCTCATTGTAAAAATCTTTGTTTTTTTAATACATTTCCCAGGTAAGAAAGATATCAGTTTTGATTTGACTTAGGGTGGAACAGAACACACCTTATCAAGTATAATATCATTCTCTTCTTGTAACATATCAAGCTGCAGCATTAGCACATGTTAGCATGATAGCATCCAAACTATTAAACATCAAAGTCTGAAAAATATACGCTAACTGGTATAATTCAATATGACTTTTTCAATCTAAATGAACACAAGTGAGAAATCACATACTTCATCACGAAGTGCGGAAGCTTCACGCTGATCTCCCACGTCTTTTAAGTTCAGTTGTCCTACATCTGAATTGAATCTGTAGGTATTGCAGATGATAAGATTTAATCAGGTACATGCATCCAGATATGGACTCACCAATTGAAAGTGATGAAAGGATAAACCAACCACACGTGCCAAGTTTAAGAATAACATGACAGTTCATCAACAGCAACTAGCATGTAAAAAAGGAAATTGGAAAGGTTCAAGATAAAAATTAAAGGATAAAATCACAGAAGACATAACTTGGAAAGAATTAGATGGAATGTGGCAAAAAGGTGTTGATAATCTTAGAGTTTTGATGTTTTGCTGCATACAGCTTTTCTATGAATAGGAAGGAAACTACATATTTCAATAATCAATCCTACAATAAGCACATAATTATAAGAAGAATACATATGGATTCAGGAACATTTTAAGATAATATGAACACATAAATTAAAGAAATTCTGAGACGAAAATTGGGAAGCTGTATGAGTAATTGTAATCTGTAATGGGGCATTAATCCAGTGGAAGTAGTGTTTAAACTGAACGTACAGTAAATAACAATCGCAAGTATTCGAAAAATTATATATGGGGCCACTCTGTACATCTGGGTAAACGTTGTAACATCTCAGTTCGACCCATTTCCAACCACTTTTGATTGAGATGGAATTAATTGGATGCACTTCCATCCAACTTAGCCCATTTCCTTAACTTAAGCATATATATGGTAGATGGTGAAGTTTTGAAAGAGTATCATTCATTCAACCACTCACTATGAAAATGTCAATTGTTACTAATCTATTGTCTGGTTAACAGTAATGACAATGGAATGATGGCATCATAATATTTTAATTTCTAAAATCTAAAATAAATATTGGAAGAGAGAAAACTATGAGTATAGTACATTAGTAAAAATATATATTAAATGTAAAGTCATAATGTATAGTTTAAGTTATGCAACATATCTTTATTTAGCAAAACATAGATTTATGTTTATATCTTCCACACATCAATCTATAATATATTTTGTCAGCTTAAACTTCTAAACAACCTTTATATATATTTTCTTTTCAAATTTAGCCATATACTTGGGACCAACAAAAGCTACCAAGTTAAAAGATTTCAATTTTGCGTATTGAAGAATTTTCAGCAACAATATTTTTCACATAATACAATCTTGGAAAGGCAAATCTAAGAAGAAAATATCATCCACAAAGAAGTTATGTTTTGACGATGAATATCACATGATTGAACATTTTATTTTCATGCAATATCGTAATCTTGCTAACAAACACTATGGAGAAGCAGTTGGTTCACAAGAGATTTTCATGTAATGCTTGCCTATAAGCATAGCTGGCATATGGGTCATCCCCGCGAACCATGCCAGTTAAGCTGCTGATCAATGCCTTCCAAACCAGAAGTTAACTACAACAGTAACTGAACTTAATTGCAAGGGAATTTATGGTCCAGCCATTAGGGTCTGAATTTAAGTTTGTTGAGAAACATAAATGGCCATTCTATGCAAGAAAGGAGACCGAGTTTAAGTCCAAACTTGGCCATATCAACATTTGGACCTCCCTTGGCATGCTCTACCTTGTTTATCCGGTTGAATGGGGACAGAACTCCCCCAAGATTCACTGTTTCATTGATCCAGGAATAATATTGCTAGAACATGTCTAAGCCCAAATTGACATACAAGATCAGTTCAGTTTAAAACAGTAAGCAGTCACTAAAAGTTATCCCATGTCAAACCTTCAAAATAATTCACTACCATATGAAAATGGTTTCTATCTTTTTATTTGTGCAATTCAATCCTCCCCTTAGAACGTTAACCTTATTCATTACATTATCTCAACTTTTTTTCATTACCCAACACATCGAAACCGCCTCAATGGTAATTCCAAAATGAACAGCAATCTAGTGCAAAATCATAAAATAAAAAGAAAGAGAGCAGATTCAATGTACCTTCTATCTCTGCTCCTATTATGATTTGGAGGATCTATTGGGGGTATAGCTGCTGGAGTTCTCAGTGATGATCTACTAGGTGGTGCCAAGGTAGCTGATCGAACAGACATTGATGGTCTTCCAGCTGATGTGGACCGAACTGTAGTAGTAGCAGTATTTTGTTCCATAAAGTTCCGACCTAACTAATTAGGATAGCAGAAACCCAGTTAGCTTCCTACACTTGATCTAGAACCAAATACAATCAGAATGCTTACAAATTACAATCTCAAAACAATTCCAAATATGCAGACCATGACATCTCAAAACCACCAGAATTTCATTACTTCGGAACAACAAATTTATAACATCAAATCATTTGAAACTGATTCAATAGACACATCTACCAATCAAGCTTCAGATCTCAGCACTAGCAGACTTAAAAGGACTAGAAGAAGAAAAAAGTATCTATCAAACGTCAATTGTACGGAATTCAAACAAAATGTCAACCGAATTTCCACAATATTAAAATCAAATTCGCATTGTTCGAAGCATAGATAATCGAAATTACCGCAGGCGACGGAGATCTATTCGGCCTACCGGCCAAAACGGAAGGCTTCGAAACGGAGTTATTATTGTTGCTGCGAGCACTGGGAAAAGACGAGTGCGCAGGCGGCGGAGCACTGAATCGGAACCCTGGATCATCGTCGTCGTCGTCGTCAATCGTCGTCTGCGACGCCATCACCTG
>JAYMSW010002434.1:0-13875 GCA_036897725.1 Erodium texanum | reverse complement strand
TACATATAATTAAAATATACAAAAATAATAATTATATCAATTACTAAGACACAATTAAACCATATCAATCCCAAAATTCATATCAAACCCGTAATAAACATCAATACTATACTAAATTAAGCCCAATTTACTGGGCCTAAACCTAAGCCCACTTTTTTTTATTATTTTCAACATTAATTTAACCCAAAATGCATAGCAGTTAGCAAAACAGTTTTGTTTTGTGCTGCACCTCATTCCTTTGAGATGTCCATCTCAAATCACCACTCCAAATCGTTCTTTTTCTTCTCAGTAGTTTGAGGAATATGCATGACTTCCCGAATTGGTCAAAAGGTACCATCGGTTGATAGATCTGACAAGCCTCCGACCAGATCTGAAGGTCTGCGCAGAGGCCTGCACCTCCCCAAAAACGCCTCGCCACCGTCAAGGCGTAACCTCGACCAATCTACCTGAGGCGGCCGCCTCAGCACGTTTTCCGACCGCCTTGCCTCGACACGTACGCCTCAAACGCCTTTTTAAACCATGGTCGGCATCTCACATAAAGTTTATGGGAAATATAAAAGCCAATAGCAAACACTAGGAACGAAGGTCTTAGATGTAGTTGAACTGCGATGTTTTGTGAGAAGACTTGAGTTTATTTAATTTTTATGAAACAGAAGCGGCACAAATGAAACAGTGTCAATACAGTGGCATAAAGTGAGTTCATAAGGCCGCTAGGAGAGAAGCTAAAGAGGGAAAATTACAAAAGTAATGTGAGCTGTTTTTAGCTAAACTATCAGCTAATTCTAAAAAAAGTTAGTAACACAAGTATAATATGACCCTACTTTGTACCACTACCACCTACTTAGCATAAATGGAATAGCAATCTCTCCTTATAAAAGTTAAGAAATCTAATAATCCTGAGTCACATCAAGCAATTTAAGAAACATCAAATGCATTCCCAACAGCCCAAGCAAAGAAGGCATCAAAAACAACCACAACCACAATCACAAGTTCTTATACCTTCCTCAAGCTGAACATTGGTGGTTTCTAATACAAATAAATTCATCTATTTTTAGTTACTATTACATGCAATGCTCTAATGTTTTTTATATTTTAGCGCCAAAAGCTCGTTTAAATGATTTGAGTTGTAAATTACATGTAGGCTTCCTACATAAACTAATGTTGGACATGATACTCATATAACATCATCAATGATTTAGACCACAAGGAAGGAAAATAAGCTCCCAAAAAGAAGTGATAGACAAAACTCAATGCTATTATAGAACTTCACCCCAAACTGAAATGGGGTTTAGCAACAAAACATCAATCAATACGATCATCTCAAAATACAATACGTGAAACACAGCTTTTTCGGCAGCTAAACTATATAGTTCAACTCAAACCTCACTTGTCCAGCTCCATTGCCTGTTCAGCTTTAGCCTTTGCAGCTGCCGACAATTTGGTCTTCAATTTTCTTTTCCCTACTTGGAATCCACTGGCACCCATCTTCTTCTTGTTAGTACCATCAACCTAAGCAACAAAATTTCCCACATCAACAACATATTCAAAACTAAAGTTTTACCCTTAAAAAATAAAATAACAACAATTCAGCAGATATATAATCAAATCAGAAAACCAAATACAGCAAAGAAAAATTAAGATAAATCACAGGAATCAAGTCTAAGTCACTGTTTATAACAATTCAATTGTTGATATAAATGCATAAAGATCAAAACAAATATCAACGCATTATGGAATAACATAACCAGAACACAGGTTGGAACCAGAAGTTTTAATCTTCGTGAGAAAATTCAAATAGAAACTCACCTTCATCTTATTCTTCTTGGCATTAAGCTTCTTTTCTCTCTTCTCTCGCTCAGCTTTCTCTCCTGAGACACCAACCCAAATCAATTACAAACAAAAATTACAACCCAGGCACAAAATTAGAGAGCGAGCTAGAGATTGAAGAGAAATTACTTTGTAGCTCAAATTCGTACTGTCGTTTCCTGCGACCCAAATCGTTCTTCTTCGACATGATTCGCTCTGTATCGCAAGCAGCAGCACACGCGCTTCACTTCTTTCTTAGACGTGGAGACTTGGAAATTAGGAACGCTGAAACCCTAGGGCCGTCACTATTTCTAGTCCGTGTTTTTTATAAATTCAATCCATGGGCTGAAGAGCATACCCGGCCCATTTGTCCACCTAGTAGGGGTGGGGAGGGGGAATCCATTAATGATTTTTATAATTTAATTATTTTTGAAATAAGTGCGATTTTATATGACGGAAAAATCGTTGCAACAGAAAAGACTAATTCCAGTAGAAAGATTCCGACTAAATAAACCATGTCAGACTATGATCATAGTTGTTAAGGGCTTCCAAATGAAGCAATGCCAACAAAGATAAATGACTTACTATCTTAAAACGTATTAATTTTACTATCTTATATAATTAAAAAAAATTTACCAAGAGAAGCATCAATATTATTACAAATCTGCCATAACAGCAACAACAACATCAACAGAGGCATCATCCCTACTAAATATGCATCCAGAATAAGAACAGACCTTTGAACTAACTAACGAGCAACCTTATTCGCTGAACGCTTTATAAAAGATAAGGAAACATTCCCACAGAGAGACATTATATATTTGAAGTCTCCTGTTAAAGAACCAAAAGAGGAACTTAAGGGAAAAGGGCTAAGAACTGCAGACACAACCAGCTAGAAATCCAATTCAACTTGAACATGCAAGTGACTTGAATCTTTCACCCACGACAAAGCCTCCCTAACAGTTATACCCTCAATAAATTATGGTCTGAGCAACGCTGAAATTACACCAGACCAAGCACAAACTAAATAACCATTATGATTATGAACCACACAACCATAACCAACTTGGCCAAAATTAACGAAAACAACCCCATCCACATTTACCTTCAAACAACAAAGCCTTGGTATCGACCACCACCGGGCATACACTTCGCTCTTTGGTGAGACAGAAGGACATGTTCTCAGTTGAGCTTGTTCCCACAAAGCAAGCTCCAACATGGCAGAAGTGAAAACCACATCTGTTGGATGACAATTGCTAGACCATAAACGTTGGTTCCTATCATGCCACAATGCCCAGCATAAACACAAAGTTTTTGCAAGAATAACTGAACCAACAGATTGAATATGAGAGCCTAAAAAATCATCCAAAAACACCTAAAAAAAAGCAGGTAAAGGTGTACCTAATAAAGACCAACAAGAAGCGGCAGTGGGGCAAAAAATTAATGAGTGAGAAATGCTTTCATCATACATACCACATAGAGGACAGACAACTGGGATCGAGACCCCTTGTCCAACAAGGACCAGCGTCGTCGGAAGGCAACCCCTCAAAGCATGCCACACCGTCTCCTTGCACTTTGGAGGAACAACCAACTTCTATAAAAGAGACCAAGGGAACAAAGAAAGGGGTGGCTGTGAATACCTGTCAGCCCGCAGCAAGTGATATGCACTTTTAACTGAATAGCTTCTGCTTGAATTGGGCATCCATTGCCAAGAATCCTCCATTACTTCATATGAAAGTGGGATAGACAAAATCAAAGCACGATCCTTATCATTAAAATAATCATTCAGCAAATCCACATCCCATCTCCTAGGGTCCATAAGCATCAAAGAATCCACCATAGAAGAGTGAAGAGCGGGATGATCAGAAGAGATCATAGGGATAGGAGCCGGCAGCCAAGGAGAATTCAATACCAAAATAGATGCCCCGAACCCAATAAGAAAAAGAGTACCATGCTGAACCACCCTTTTAGCCTCCAACACACTCCGCCAAACATAACTAGGATTAGACCCTAAATTTGTCTCCAAGAAAGATGAATTTGGAAAATAACGAACCTTAAAAATCTGAGTCACCAAGCTATTCGCCATAGTTAAAAAGCGCCAACCTTGCTTACCAAGCATTGACAAATTAAAATCTCAGACCGACCTGAAACCCAAACCTCCAAGAGACTTCGGAGTAGAAAGCCTATCCCAACGCATCCAAGAAATACACCTATCTCCCAGTGGTTTCGAGCTCCCCCAAAATCTTGCCATAAAGCACTGAACAAGATAATAACATCAACAAGAGACTAAGGGAATAAAAAAAAACACTTATCGCATAAATGAGCAAAGCTTGAACCACTGTCTTCAAAAGAATTTCCTTTCCCTCCTGGATAAAAAAATGGCAATCCCAACCCAAAAGGCGAGCAAGATCCGGTCCTCAAGCAACTAAAAGCCAAATTCTTGTTTCTCCCCAAATAGTTTCAAATCCAAGAACGCATCAAAACTAGAGTGTTGATACTAAAGAATATAGAGGACTTGGAAGGGTTCAGCTTCTAATCAGAAGCTCCGTCAAATTTCCCCATCAATCTTAGAATATTATAAGCCTCTCTCTCGAAAGCCCTGTAATAAATGTAGCAATCGTTCGCAAAAAGCATATGGGAAACTATAGGAGCTAACCGAGTAATCTTACACACATGTAGCCTCCCCCGACCCTCATACAGTTGCAACAAATCAGACAACCCTTCCGCACAAATGATAAACATATAAGGAGAAATAGGGTCTCATTGGCAAATACCTCAAGAAGGAAGAATGGGGCTTAGCTCCAAACCTCCATGCAAAAAAGGAATATCGAATAGTGGAAACACACTGAACAATCAAATGAACCCACCTAGGATCAAAACCCAATTTGAGCAACATATCCCTTAGAAAAGCCCACTCAACACGGTCATATGCCTTAGACATATCCAACTTTAATGCCACAAATCCAGTCCTACCATACCTCTTACGATTCAAAAAGTGCAGAATTTAGAAAGAGATCAGAGCATTATCCGAGATAAGCCGCCCAGGAATTAAGGCGCTTTGATCCTCGGAAATCATCCCATCCAACAAACCTTTCAACCTATTAGCGAAGACCTTGGAAATAATCTTGTACAAGACATTGCATAAGACAACAGCTCGAAGGTCCCCAACACCCTCAAGAGACTTCTTCTTCGGGATCAACACCACGTATGAGTATCATTCAACCATTCTAGCAAAAAAAAGAGGGTAGTGATCTGAAGTTGTACTACCCAGATTCAACAAACTAGCATTAGGGAAAAGATGAGTCCAAGAGGCAGAAATGACAACATTCTATCCAGTCCTGAGAATTTCTACCCCCCTTCCAAGTGAAAGGGTAAATCCCCGAGCCCATACACTTCCAAACAATCATGAAAGGCCCTCTGGGTAAGGAAGACCACCACGCGATACAATTCAAATCCCCAACGACACACCAAGGAAAATCAATAGATTCGGCCAAAATATTCACTTTTATTTGAATGTTATCGTAGTCACTTTTGTTTGTATTTTTTTAATCAAATTTTTTATTGTTTATTTTGATGATCATTTTTTAAGGAGATTAAAAATCTAGTGTAATTATGACTATTAAGGGTCCGGTCTTTTATTTGGCAAGCATCTTCCAACCTACTTTCGACGAGAGACCAGCTAAGAAGTCGACGAGTTGAGATTCCAAGTTACCGCTCGTTGTGTATAAATGGAGATGAGTCCGTTACTCACCTGTTTGCGAACTGTCCTTTTGTCGTGGCTTGCTGGGTTCGAGCTGCAATTTCAGTTTCACCTATGGAAGATAGATCGTTCGCTTTGTGTGCAGGAGCAAGCAGGGGCGATATGCTGGGCAATTTGGCATGCAAGAAATGGGTGGATCTGGACTCATTCTTCTCCTCAACCCCAACAGGTGCTAACTTTGGCTCGGGAGGAACTGAAGCAAAGGTAGAATGCCCAAGAAGCAAGTCCAAGAGTACAGTACCCACAGTCCGGCCACAATGGAAAAAACTAGCTATTGGTTAGATGAAACTTAATGTGGATGGGGCGATTTTTGCAAATCAAGGAGAATCATCTCTGGGCTTTGTTATTAGAGATGCTGAAGGTCAGTTCATTCATTTTGGGTGTAAGGTTTGGAAAGGGGTTATGAAGCCAGAGATCGTAGAATGTCGTGTTATCAGAGAAGTGCTATCCTGGCTAAGCACAATGGGCTCATCGAATGTCATTATTGAATCAAATGCTCAAGTGGTAGTTTAGGCTATAAACTCTTCGAGGGCGTTGCTTGGTCCATTGGGAGTGGTAGCTCAAGATTGCAGGAGCTTACTATAAGAGTTGGTCAGGGTCTCGGTGTGCTATGCAAGCCGAGCGGTCAACTCAACGGCACATGTTGCAAGAAATGCTAGGAGTCTGATTGGTTTTGAAAGTAATACGACAGTCCACCTTAAGGATTGGTCCCTATTTTATATTCAGACTTGGCTTCTACTTAATAATATGATTGGTAGTTAATTTCAAAAAAAAAAAAATTGTGTAACACAACTCTTTATGTATATAAAAGGAAAATATTTGTAATCCACATGGCACTATTCATCAGAATGAACTTTCTAGCAGTTTAGGAATAATCACAAAAAAAAGCTTCGAAAAATATACTTCTTCTCCCATACTACCCCTTATTCGCTGAATCCATCACCCACGATCCATGTTTGGAGCTATGGCCGGACGTGGCTCAACAACTTCAGTTTGGAAAATTCCTCCACGAACCTTGGGTTCTCCTCTCATGATTGTTCAATGTAATCACGAATCCCCAGTCACCGATTCATCCACCTACGATCCATGTTTACTGTTATGCCCAGACGATGCTCCACGATTTCATGTTGTCCACAACATGATTGTTGAATAAACGGGATAACTATGCAAGTCTGATCGATTACGAGAACGACATCTCGGGTTTTTCTTCTCTGTCTGATACACCAACCGTCCAGTAAGACCCGCTTTAAGAATTGGGGGTGCTTGTAGGTCAAAAGTCAGTTGCAACTGAAGATATCGTGACCCAATGAGCACTGCACAATAATCTTATTGAACATATGCGGAACATTTTCAATGAAATACCAAAATTTGGTTCACATTTGGTGTTGTAAAATTTTAGATTTCTTTGCCTGTTTTAAAATATTGTAGCCGTTAAATTTGTGTTGTTTTAAACTAATAAAATTTTAATTATTTAATAAATTGCGTTGACGGTCTATTGTTTTCTGAATTATGGAAGCATCGGTTTCAGATATACTTTCTAAGTCGATGGGTCACATCGTGTTCGACTTGTCGTTTCTCCGACGGGTACAAGTTATTTGAACCCTGAACCCTGAGGTTGAGGAGTAAAAAACCACAGGACCCTCCGGGACTCTTAAATCTTCCACTATCAACAATAATGGGTGTACAAGTTCTCTCTAGATGCGACTAGAGGCATGCACAATATCTCAAAATAACAAATCTTGGAAGAAGCAAGAACACAAGAAAGCATAGAGATTTCTCAACAAATTGGTGGCACCACTTACACAGTGTGTATCTAAAAATCTAGCCGTCCAAAGGAAAATTACACCGTACACTTTGAAGACTTATATGAAGTAAACATCTTCTCCAAAATTCAGCTTTATCGGACCATGGGAAGACATCAGATCGAGCTTCTGAAGTCAGTTGCACGTATATATTTTCTACAGAAAATTTGCCCTTCTCTCTCCTGTTTCTCTTCTATCTTCACTGTGCGGCGCAATAGTGGCACTCCAATGCTTAGATCTGATATGAACAAAACATATAAGGGTTTTGGGTACCTTTTTCATTTGGGCCTTTTTAATAACAAATGGGCTTGGGCCCTTTTCCATTTATTGAAAACCAAGCCCAACATTCCGACGGGTTGGGTTTGGGCATACATGTAATATACCCTTATGACATGGAAAGGGAAATTACCGCCAGATCAGCTATTGAGCAATCCAGGCGTCATGTTTCTCAATTCCTAAGGAGTACTCGAATGTGTTGGTAGACCAGTATCCGTCTGCGTGTATTTTGTGTAAGAGCCCTTGCCCGTCCAATCAAAAGTTCGTCATGTATAGTGTTTGAGATGTATAATTTTGGTGGCACGTTTTATTGAAAAAAAAAAAGAAAAGGGAAAGGGAAAGAGAAATTGAAGAGGGGTTTAGGGAGAAAACGGGAGACGTGGTCCTCAGTTGAAATAAGAAATCAGCATCCCCTGGCCTGCGGGCAAACAAGAATTGAAGAAATGGGGCAGTTGCTGTTTCAGCAACTCCTAGCAAGCAATCCTTGTAGTTCACCAAGATTGAGATCGTTGATGCCTGCTTCTGCTTCTCTCCCTCCCTTCCCTTTTCACGCTCTCCAAATCACATCTCCCAAACGCCAACTATGTTGCAACCGCTCCGGTAACTTCTAATCTTCTTCCTTTATATGTTTCTGATTCCTATGCCAAAGCTTTTCTTGGTCTCTCTCTGGTCGACTTCTTCTCGGCATTTTCACAAACACTTTGTGTGCACCAAGGGCGTCTTCCCCTTACACCCTCCCTGTCTCTGCAACTTGCAATTGCGCCACATTTCGGATGCTTGTTATCACCAGTAACCATGTGAATGTAGGAAAGCTTCTGGGTTTATTAGCCGATAGTCTCAATTGTGTTTATCAGTTTTTCTTATAGGCAACATATGTGGTTGCATTATTTAGTTATTAATGTTATCCACATCAAACTTTTATGTACACACACAACTAGTAAATAATTCGAGAGACTGAATATGAGAAACAGAAAGGAATGGACTACGATATTGAGGCCTTAAACATCCTGGAATTACCAATTGGGGAATGACTAATGTTAATTCTTACGCCCACTTGATTATATGGTTTTCAGATATTGTATCACAACTTGAACTTGGGAAGCCAGAGGAGAGAAGAAAACTAGAACGGCGGGCCAATGGGATATTCTGGATTATTCTGCTAAATCTCGGAATATACGTGGCTGACCACTTAGTTCAGGTTATGGCAGTTGTGTCAATATTCTCGAGTTTCTTTCTGAATAAGCAACACTTCTGATGAATAATATTAGAAAGCAAAACATACAGTCCCATATAATTTTTCATTTTCCCAACATATTTCAAAGGAGAAGAATGCATCTTAAGAAGGAAAGTGACACTTATTTAGGGGCATCCAAGTTTAGACAAATAAGACATTCATTTTGGGATGGAAGTAGTACGATTGTATATTGGCCATGTTAATCTAAACATCATATCTTGAGGAATATGTGGATTTAGATGGATTCTCAAACTAAAGCAAGCTTGCAGGCCGTAGTTTCTATCAATAGTCATTATCAATATAAGTAGGAAATCAAGCTGCCATTGCGCCTTTGATTAAATGTTTTTTTTACAGGTCCAGAGCATCCAAAAACTGTACTTGTATCACAAGTGGCCAGTCTGGTATCAATTTGTGACGGCAACATTCTGTCACGCTAATTGGTTAGACAATATATAATTGTCTCATCCTTTCTTTTTTTTCTTTTCTTTTGTGCATCTAGCTTTGTAGCTCTTTTGATTCTTTTCAATTTCAGGCAACATCTTTCCAGCAACCTTTTCTTCTTGTATATTTTCGGTGAGCTTTATTTTTCTTTTCAACTATTTAATATTTATGAAGAGGATGCTATCTGTATTAAATAGATGTCATAGATATGATGATACCCTTCTTTCTGAAATAGGAAAGCTTGTTGAAGAAGAGGAAGGAAACTTTGCATTGTGGCTTTCTTATATTATCACTGGTGTTGGGGCAAACATTGTTTCATGGCTTATTCTACCAAGAAATGCTGTTTCTGTTGGAGCTTCTGGTGCAGTTTTTGGGTTGTTTGCGATCAGTGTCCTTGTGAAGGTATATATTTCAGATTTTAATTCTATAAACCTAATTTTGCATAGATTTATGAATTCCTTTTGGTTATGCAGATGTCCTGGGACTGGAGAAAAATACTTGAAGTGCTTATACTGGGCCAATTTGTCATAGACAAGGTGAACACTCTTTATGCTGTTACAACTTAGAACATTGTGTGCATGAAAGAGACAGACGTACAGTTGTTGCGTTATCACTAGAAACGTTTCATTACCATTATCTTCTAAAAGTCTGTGGTCATCTTTTAACCAATGCACCAGTTATGGTCTACCAAGAAGTTTGTTGCAAAAATTACAATATGCATCAGCTCTTCAGTGGTATTTATGGAAGTGCCAATTTCCAGAGCTACATGGATTGGGGGGGGATTTCTAGCATATCAGTTCCAACGAAAACCACATTGGTACCAATCCATTGGGGATTGGTTCTTGAAATGACAACTTTTATTATCATTGTTACTTGACCTATACACTATCATGTACCCGTTTTTAACTATAATATCTCTGTAGGGAGGGACACATTGATTTATGTTGACTTTGTGGGCATGCTAGGTCTTGAGTTCAAACGGTGGTATAAGCCATCTTATATCTATTTAAAGAAACAAGTGGTTCGGTGCTCCCTTGGTTCTTCATAAGTAAGGTCTTGAGCTCAACCCTTTGCTTGGTACGCATTGGCTGAGCAAAATCAAAAGGAAGTTGATTCTCTCGAGAAGTTTTCAATCAATGTGTACATAATTTCGTAGTGCGACCTTTGTGTACTGGATCTTTTGATATTTGCTTTACAAATACGCTTTATATGTTTTCTGTGGTATGATAGGTGATGGACGCTGCTAGAGCATCAACGGGGTTATCTGGTCGAGGGGGGCATATGTTACAAAATGTGAATCATATTGCACATCTATCTGGTGCTCTAATTGGTGTGGCTCTAGTATGGCTTCTCAGTAAGGTTCCTTCTGAACCTCCAAACCAAGAAAAGCAAACCTTGCATAGGAAAACAGATATGTAGGACTTGGTAGACATTTAGACCAATGTGTTTGTGCTGAAAATATCTGGTAGAGAAAGGGTAGAACTACTTGTGCCTGCTAAAGTGGCATTTTCATTTCCACCATTTCCCTCGAATTAGTTACTTTTCCTGCCCCGACAGAATGACGGACGAATTCTTGCTCTCATGTTGATAAATGTTGCTTGGATGGAAATTCACATTAGTTTTGCATGCAAGGAGTGAAACCTCAGATTTCGAAACCTTTTATAGTAGCAAATAATTTAACAAGAATTTCATACAGAATGATTTTTCCTTCTGCTTGAGAATAATTTTCTTTTCCTTATTTTTCACTCCTTCAGAAATCCTATGCTCATACTTGTGAGATATGCATGGCGCTTGCAATATTCAGATGCCTTACATCCAACATGCCACTAAGAGATATCATGCTCTAAAAATAGGTATACTAGTAATAAAACTTGAGAAGTACAAATTGAAAAGCTATGTCGGATAAATTTGTCGCATTAATTATCTTATTCTTAATTTTGTCTATCTTTATCCCTCTACCAAAAATAATCTTGGTATTTGAAGGACTACTTTCTCTTTTTCTTCACCGATCTCTCCCATGCTTCCTTAAGGTGGTTGCCTCAGTTCTTACAAAATATGGGTGGCATCATATTTTAGATACGTCTAGAATCGACGATGATCAAAAATTTGCAGGTAAGCTTGAGATGAGTCACCCTCCAACTCCATGAGGTGGTCTCACGATAAATCAAAGATACTTCTAACTCCACCATCGTAGTTTAGAGATTCAGAGTCTCGATTTAAACACTTCACAAAACACATTTTTTTTTTTCCGAGTGTGTTCGGATTGAAATCTCAACTCTCTTTTGGACGGTTGATATACAATAATATTACAATAAGGAGACAAGTGTCAAGGTATCACACGAAACTGTACGTGTTCGTACAAGCAATATATTTACGGTAAAGTATCGATTAATTCCAAAGGGAGCTGGGTGTAGGGCGGTCCGAGGCTACCCTAGACTATGGTTGTCGCTACCCTACTCTAACTATGTACGAGCGGAAAGCGAAGAGATGTCATGGAACGAAATGGGTGAGAGTGCAAGTGATGGAATACGCACGCGCGTGTGTGTAAGCAAGAGAGTGTGAGAAGGAGGGCAGAGAAAACTGTCATACTCAATGGTGTAAATGCAATGCATGCGGTGTTGGAGCGATGCACGCGACGGCTCAACAATCAATCGACAGAAGAGGTTGCAGAAAAGTAATGTGAGAAGGGGGTGCTTGTGGGGCTATCGACATAAGAGGCTTAAAAATAGGTAGATGATAGAGACCATGAATGCAAGCAAAGAGACACAGTAAGAGAAATGTTGGTTGAGTAAAAACAACAAAGATATGCATTGACACGCTCAGAATCTACCTCTAAAATAGGTAGTTTCCAACGGAACGCGTGACACGGCAGTGAACCGGTCAAAGTAATATAAGACTTTGTAAACAAAGACCCCAATGTATCGAATCTACGGGACAAAAGATAGTGTTAATCACTCTACTTGTGAGATAGTCTATCCTGGGTTTTGCAAAGGTTTTGTTTGGTTGTTTTAAAACTAAAAGACAATAAAAAGTGAATGCAAAGAGCGAACAGATCACATAGTAAAAACACAAGATTTGAAGTATCACAGTTGAAAGGAAATCTAGGGTATCCAAGTTCATAGAGTTACATCCATGACAACAATTCCGAAGCAATGAAAAGTTATCGATTCATATCTAGGTGCAACAGAATACTCTCAAACTACTCCTAAGCCTCTTGCAAGCACATTAGGTCCCTCATAGTGATTATCCGTAGAGCTGTTGCCGATCAAGTTGTAAATAACCCTAAAGCTGAAAGATCTGCGTGAATGCTAACTCAAGATGGTGATCAAGAGCTGTTGCCAAAGTTGGTCCTACCGTTGCCGGCTAGGATCTAAACTAGGTTCATCTAAATCTAGTCCAATTTACTAACTCCCTTTGTAGGCAACATTAATGAATTACGAATCTAACCCAAGGTGATCAATCGAGTTTTAGCATTAAGGTCTCACTAGATGCAAATCCTAATAGTTTAAATCAATACACAAGTCATTACTTTTGTTTATTGCCATATAATAAAAAACCCTAATCCACCACAACCCTAGATTATGGAATTAGTTACACATAATTGAGATAAAAGATAAACAAAGAGTAGAAATCATGGAAAACATATTGATAATCATGGAGTGTAAACAATACAATACTAATGGATGAATCCTTGAATCTCCCCTATACTTTTCTAGCTCAAAACCCTAGTTTTCCTTTGGAAATTTCGAGCTCCCTATGTAAAACTAGCGATCCTAAACAATGAGGCGTAAGTGGTTATTTATAGAGTTTGACTAAAACGAGGGAATAAGGGTAAAATCTGCCTATTTCTAGTGCGTGATGGACTAGGTAATGCGGGTCACAAAGTCCATCAAGTGCTTGGTGACGTGCGTCACAGTCTGCATCTCTGTCGATTCTAATCCCCAGCCTTGTATATATTTTGTTTGCGATACACGTTAATTGCTGCGTAACGCACTGACTAACATGCGTCATTTTTCGCGTTAGCTCCAAAGCTGCCTACTGTTTCTTCTTGAGAATTATGCCGCCTAAAGACTGCATTGGTAACATGCGTTAAGAAGTGCGTGACACACGTGATAACGCATGTTAATTCCTCTGTTACACACTGTGATGCTCTCTGCCCAGCCAAGTGATTTGACTGCAACATACTCCTCAGGTGACGCGCGTTAGGAAACCCATGACGGGCCAAGTAACGTGCATCACAAAGCTGGTCAAACTTCACTTGATCCCAACTTAGCTGTTTTTCACTCTTTTTGCCTTGTTTTTGGTCCTTTTTACTGCACTGGTCGAAATACCAGAAAAACATAGAACATGAATAAAGGTTCTTATTGTACTCAAAATGGGGATGAGAATGTGAATAAAGGTAGATTTTGGAGGCAAGATGCGCCCGCATCAACACCCAAAACTTTAAGTCTTTCTCATCCCGAGAAAGATACACTAAAAATACACTAACCTAATCTCAGTTAAACGCCAGTGATATACCCTGTAGGAGGAGTCTGAGCCTACTTTATTCAAGGAAT
>JAYMSW010002433.1:0-13875 GCA_036897725.1 Erodium texanum | reverse complement strand
AATAACGGACGCTACACTACCCTCTCCCCAAATGTGAACCCTAAAACTACCATCTCCCTCGAAACAAACCCTAAAACCCTACCCTTAAATCGGACGGGGGAGAGTAGAATGGTCATTTCATAAAAAAACTAATGGTGTTAGTCAGTTTGCAGACGAAAAATATGTTTACCATTGGTTTTCAAAAAGACAGATTAATTTACCGACGTTTTACATAGTTTTCCCTATATATAATAATATATATGTATCAGAAGTTGCATCTCTGGTTGATGGACATTGATTCATATCTATCATTTCACCAACTCCGAACTTGGGTGCTTTTGCATCACAAGATGAGCACATAATGCTCAAGCAATAGAGTATATCTTAAGTATTTACCAAACTCATATGGTAGCAAATGAGAACGGTTTTTTAATCAATAATAACTGTCTCTTAAATGTTTGCTACTTTACTCGTAACCATTAAAAATCGATATATAAATACATAACCAACAAGCAATTTATCTGAGTAAATAATTTATCATGCACCTAAATGAGGTAGACAATCTATTACGGTCGTGAAGAGCAGATCTTATCTATTTTATTGCTCGAGAAGTGAAATTCCATTTGTATCCTCGTGTAAGCCCTAGAATATATTTATCTGAAGAGTGTTTTCGATGACCTTCGAACCAAAATGTTAAATCCGGTCCAAAACGCAGCGTTTTGCCTGCTCCTTCTTCACTCTTCACTCTGCAATTCTGCCTCATTCTCTCCTCCCAATCTTTCGTTCCCAGGTGATTCATTTCTTCTTCTTTTTTTTAATTAGTGGGTATTTAATTATAGCGTTTACGGGTCTATAGTTGCCAATAATGTTTGTGCTCTTCAAATTATGAAGACGAAAACATAAACAATTGATTTTGTTGGTGGGTTTGACTACAGAAAGTGCTTGCTTTTCCTAGTTTATTAATCTCTGCTTGCAATAAAAAAAAACGTTTTTTTCGTTTTAAGTTGATTTGAATTCGGAAATTCAGATTACCCTTTTGATTTGTGCAGAAATAGGGCATGTGTTCATCGAATTTGGGAAGTTGGGTTGGTGAATTTGTGGGTTCTGTTCGGGTTTCAACGATTATGCAATTTTCTGGAATTGGGTCTTCCCAGTGACCATTGAGCTGTCATCAGTTAAATTCAGTAACTTGTGGGAGGGAAAGTCAACGGGTATATTGAGGTTTGTGGATATCAAGGAGCTTCTCATGGTTTTGAGGATCTAACCCTTTTTGTCTAAAGTCAAAAGGTTCTTAATTCTGTGGTCATTTCCGAGATTCACCGTGTATAATTGAAGTTTCTGAATCTCAAGTACTAAGAGATCAAAGATTGATCATTTCCAGGCGAATTTGTGTGCTCAAGGAGTTGATGATTCATTTTGGGGTTTGAAGTTGTGGGTTTGTTTATTTGGGGTTTGGATCAAGGATGGACGATGCACAAGGTGGATCGAGTTCATTGCCACCTTTCCTGACAAAGACATATGAGATGGTGGATGATCCTTCCTCGGACTCAATTGTATCATGGAGTCAGAGTAATAAAAGTTTCATTGTTTGTGATCCACCTGACTTCTCCAGGGTTTTGCTGCCTAAATTCTTCAAGCACAACAATTTCTCAAGCTTCATCAGACAACTAAATACATATGTAAGTTGATCTGTCTCAATCTATAACTATTAGCTGCTTTTGTTTCATTCACTCACTCACATGTTATGTTTGTATTCATATCCTTCTTCCCGACTTATCAGGGCTTTAGGAAGATCGATCCTGAGCAATGGGAATTTGCTAATGATGATTTTATAAGAGGCCAGCCACAACTCATGAAGAACATCCACAGGCGCAAGCCGGTCCACAGCCATTCAATGCAAAACCACATAGGACAAGGAAGCTCTTCTCTGCTCACAGATTCGGAAAGACAGAGTTTGAAGGAAGAAGTTGAAAAGCTTAAACGGGATAAATCGGTTCTGACTTTGGAGTTGCAGAGACATGAGCAGGAGCGCCAAGGAGTTGAGAAATATTTGAAGGAACGGTTACACAACATAGTGCAAAGGCAGCAAGCTATGGTGTCTTTCTTGGACCAGGTGCTACACAAACCTGGGCTTGCTTTGAGTCTCATGCCACATATAGAAACTCACGAGAGGAAGAGAAGGTTTCCGAGGATTGGATACTTTTATGAAGGCAGCAGTGAAGCTGAAGCCTCCTTGGTATCGATCAAGGATCTCTTTGAGCAGTTGGAGTCATCATTGGTATGTTGGGAGGAGATTGTGCAAGACGTTGAGCAAACACGAACCCTGGATTTGGATGAACCTGTAAGCTGCCCGAAAAGCCCAACTATAACTTGTATACAACTTAACGCCAAGGATCGACCCAAATCTCATGGTATTGACATGAACTCAGAGCCTGCTGGTCCTGTTGCTCCTGAGCCTGTGGCCTCAAAAGAGCAAGCACCAACTGGGGTTAATGATGTGTTCTGGGAGCAGTTCTTGACAGAGAACCCCGGATCATCTGACACCCCAGAAGTTCAGTCAGAAAGGAAGGATCTTGACACGATAAGGAATGAAAGCAAAGCAGGCAGTCATGGAAGATTTTGGTGGCATGAGAGTGGTAGTGTAAATAATATCACAGAACAGATTGGACACCTTACTCCAGCAGAGAAAACTTGATTGGTGGTTTTTTTTTTTTGGCATTTAATCTTGGTGCCTCAGTACTGGTGTAATAAGCTTAGTAACCATCGCTTTGTTCGGAAAATAAATAGGCATATGTCATATGTTCTTTATGTAGAATTTAAATCTGTAGTGTATAATTTCTGACTTGGTATAATACTCATTGTTCATTCATATTTGAGACAGCTATTACAGAAACTGTATAAGCATCATACGTATACATGCAGCAACAGTACAAGGAAGAATAGAAACAACTTTGAGATGCTTTACAAAACACTAGAATTAGGGGTACATTGTCAGTTTCCTGCAATTTCTGTTGACTTCAGATACAGCTCTCCTTTTTATTGAAGAAAATGGATTTGATGGGTAAATAATAAGCTATCAAGAAACAGTTGTAAGAATTGCTAAATACATAGTCATCCATCCAGAATTGGTATTACATCCAAGATTTGGAGGACAAACACTTTCCACAGGAAACTATTTTCAGTAAAGCGTCTGGTCTCCTTGTTCTTACTTTCAGGCATGAAACCTGCAGATAAACACAGTCTCGATAAGCATCTTGAAATGGCTTGCATGAAAGTAGACATTATATGGTGATCAATCTTAATACAATACACACTTAAAGTGAACTCCTTTGGGAAGAGACAGAAGTTATGGTTTGTCTCTGCTATGAACAGAACACAATGTGATTATATGAACTTGTCTCTCAGTTCATTTTCCTTCAAATAAACACTAAATCCGTATGCAGCCTTACAAAAAATACAGTAACAAGAAGTGGATTTAAGTTGTCTATGTGCAATTGTCGATATATCTATCTACATTACCTTTCGACGAGTTACTCTAGGCGCTTTCCAGCAGAGCAGGCTTCTTGATCTTGGCTCCAGCCTCCTGTAAATTTAATGGAAATTAAAGTCTAAACATTTGATATGATGCCATAAAAATACTCCATTTCAGAAAGTCACATGTTGAGTTGTTGATATCAGGTAAGAAATTTGAGAAATTTTGATTCATACATTCAAAATTTACAAAGAATCTTTACAATAATCAGACCCTTTCAATAAACTGCGATAAGAAGTAATCAAATACAACCCTGATGTTTAGGTTCAGAGCAGGCCAGTATCAATAAACAACTTCATTTGATGTTGCAAAAGAAAATATGTATTGCAAGAATTTGACATTTGTACTAACTACAAGCTAATAGTTCAAAAATTGCTGAGTTTTGGCATATTGTGAAGTCCTTATTTCACAGCTGTTAGACACAAAATGTGGTCACTGATTGTCATCAAGTCAATGCAAATCAACTGTAATATGAATTACAATGGACAAGGCATTGTGTAACACTTACAGATTCTCTTGTTCAAGCTTGTCAGCAATAGAAACTGCTTTGCGTTTTGACCATACACTTGGCTGAGTACATCCTTCTGCTTGCTGAATCACATGTGCAAGAGATACTTTTCTCCTCACAATGCTCAGGTTTTGTTTCTTTTCCCCAAGCTTCATTTTCTCGGTTGTAGAATCCATGGCCGATGTCTTCTGTGATGCAGCCACTTGTCCTACCCATGCAGTTCCTAAACGCCCCTTATTATTACTATTGACATGCTCATTACTTCTAGGTTCCCTACTAGAATCTGCTACTTCAACAATTTCATCATTTCCTTCACTTCGAAGCACATTAACATTTGGATCTGCAATCGTCTTAGGTGAAGGCATATTTTCCCCTACTCTAGTATCTTTCTTTGATCCACATCTAATTTCAACAGTCACAGGTGAACCAAGAACAGATTGAAATGCTTGTAAGATGTGCCCCCTAAACTTCTCAGCCTTAGATTTGGTTTGATGTGAACTGAACATCAGCTGCACAGTTGGGGCTGAAACAGGAAAATTGAAATTTGTAAAAGTACGAACTTTATTTATCTCAATCATAATGAGATAAATCTTTAAAAAAGTGTTCTGTATAAGAAATTACATGGGCCTAAAAAAATGAGATGGGGAAGTACCTGCACCGAAACTGACCGAGATTAGCTTTCCTTCATGGTATAAAAATTCTTTTATACTATCAATTTGAATCTGCCCAAGCACCTCCATCCAAATGTCTTTAGCCCCAAATTGTCTTTGTCTATCTACAGTGCCTCGATGACTTTCAGCTCTGGCATGTGATGATACATCCTTACCATTATAAGGCCTATTTAGGGGGCTGTGGTTAAAACTAGCGTCTGCTGAAGTAGGCAACATGTACTGCTTATCCGAAGCAAGTTGAAGCAAAGCAGCTGTTAGCCAAGTCGATTTGTCATTTGATATCCTCAGTTGTTTCTCAGCCTCTGATAAGGTTCTCAGAGCTTGACGCAATTTCTCCATATCTTCTTTAGATACTGAAATCATGACCAAACTGGATTAAATTAAATTAACTTAATGAAGATGAGTATGAGCTCATATAAGATCTTGAATATATAGTTTCAAAATGAAAAGTTGAGTTGATCACTGAAACAAATTTAACTCATTTGTACAGCATTTTAAGGCATAATTTTTTGACTCACATGGTTGTCTACGAAAGAACTTCCTTCTCTGTCTTTCTCTTGTGAAGTCATAGCTTCCAGCTAATATATCGGTTATGACTGTTGCAAGTTGAGACATCAATGCTAATGGTTCCACACCAGTTTCCATTATCACTCTCAAATTCTTCACAGTGTTGACTGTGTCTGCATACAATGCCAGATCAAGAAGATCTACTAATTTTTCATCACATATAAGCCCAACCTGTAATAAGTGTTACACACAAAGCTCAGCACGTACTATGCAAGAAAAATATCCCCTAACATGAAGATCAGTATCGAATCTACTATTAAGAATGTTTTAGCAATAACATATATGGCATTGAAAGATGAACATGGTAGATTAAAATTTAATAACATTATGTAAGATGATATTTAAAAACTCACCAACTCCTGAACCAAAGGGACGGATATTTTCTGCCCAAGTAAACTCAGTTGCTCAAGAGTCATTTCAGCATCTCTCAATGATCCATCAGATCTAGATGCAATGAGTTTTAGCGCATCCTTATCAATTTCTAGATCTTCTTTGGTTGCAATCCATTGCAGTGTGTGGATAATGTCTCCATCCTTCAACTTCGGAAAGAAGAATTTTTGACACCTGGATATGATTATGTGAGGTAAAACATCAAGACTGGAACTGACAAGGACAAACACTACATGTCTTGGTGCTCGATCAATGACCTTGGTTATGGCACTCCAGCATTCCGAAGGCAAAGTACCACAATCATCAAAAATCAACACTCTGTAATGTGAAGTAAGACGAGGAACAATCATATTATCAAGCAAATCCATCATGCCCCCGAAGTCAAAATTGCTGACTGGGCCAATTTCCTTTATGCTTCTACTCTTTCCCTTGTCACATGCAATGCAAGAACTGCAAACTCCACAAGGTTTGGGATGTTCCAAAGATTGGCAATTCAATGCTCTGGCGAAAATTCGAGCACACGAGGTTTTTCCTGTGCCGTGAGGGCCATGAAAGACATATAGTAAGCCAACCTTTCTTTTCATAACTGCATTTGAAAGAGCTTGTGCCACCAGATTCTGACCCACCAAATCTATGAAGGTTCTTGGCATGTACCTTTGTGTGAGATTTTGGTGCCTATCATGTGGCTTGTGTTGACCACCAGACCTAGCTTCAGAAGCAAGATTGGAATGAACATCATGTTTCAGTAAATGATCAGCAAAAATACCTAGCTCCCCAGAATAGTCATGCTCCCAACCAGCATTTCCAGTGCTTCTCTGAGATCCAGAGGCCTCAATGAGCAGAGGCGTTGCTTCTCCACCATATCTGCTCGTTGAGCTTGAGTTACTAGATGCCACAGGCATATCAAAAATGTTTCTCGGGTTCCCTTTCCTTGACCTGGAATCTGCTAAACCACAAGAGAAACTTTTCCCAGCAATGTCAAGAAATGTTTTGCCCCTATCATGAATGCTTGACCATTTCCATGGATTCCTGCACCCATTCCTCGGATCCCTGCTCACGTTTTGTTCAAGACACTCTTCTTCCCCTTGAGCAAATGAATTAGAAGCCACAGACATTTCATTCTGGCCTCCAATATCCCTTGAAGCTAATGCAGCTCGTGCTTTCCTAGCCCCTCGATGCTTGCGCCTTCTCACCCTACATCTCCCTTGAAGATGGATATTTGATGATGCCACATCATCACTAACTCCAGGAGTGTCCTTCAACTGCTCAGAGGGTGTCCTGATCTGAACATCCTGGACTTGTTTCCCCTTATGTCTACTCTTTCTATCTACAGACTGAGACCTCCAAGAAACATCATGGGACAGATCTTCATGATCTTGATCTTGTGAAGACTCTTCATTGTTGTCACTCAAAAGCTCAGCTCTATTACTTCTCCTAATTCTTTGACCACCTCGAACTCCACTCTTGCTACTATGGTCACTCGTTGCAGCTACCACTTCACTATCTTTTGGAGCAACTTTAGCCGTCCCAACCTCAGCTGACAGTCTTCTACCTTCCCTCCTACGCTCATTGCTTACAGATCGTCTCCTCTCTTGAGCTATGGCATCAATTTCACTTTCTTTGGGGAGCATGTCAAGAACAGAAGGAGAGTGCCACGAAGGAGGACTAGCAGAAGGGTCCTTGAGAGACCTTGACCTCTGAAGAACCATGAGGTCCCTCATAAGGGACCTGTCAGCCAACATGGGGCTGTGCTTATGCATATGGTTCTTCAAGTGGATACAATTAGTCAAATGGATGTGATTGCGGAGATGATCATTGATATCACCATTCGCGTCTTTAAGGATCCTATCTCTAACAGGCCTGGTCATCATCAACAAATATATGACACTAACAAATAACAATGTATTGCATTTCCAGTGTCTTCTAGCCTTCCCAGATCTTCACAATTACAGCACTACAAAACATAACAGCCAAAATTGGAAACAATGAGAGATCCTCCATAGAATAACATAGAACTTATCTTTTTCAACTTCAACCCCACAAATTTCCAAATTTGCCTAATTCTTCTAAACAGCCATAATTATCACTCAAAGCAACAGACCCATCATTACAAACAAAGTTAAAAAAGGAAATGCATCAGTACCTCAAGCCCAAGTCATCTAATCAGGAAGACAAGCTTCCAGTTTCAGCCTCCAAGAAGAAAATGCCACTCCACAGAAACACTTCAGCAAGCCACAGACCCATCAATTCCCAACCCCAGAGCTCAAATTAGCATGCAGTAAAGCCCAGAAGACTCCATGGCAGAGAAAACCCATGTGCCCCAATCCCAGAACAAACCAAAGGCTCAACCATCCCCATCAAAACCCTAAAAAGGTGACAGATTTTGGTAAGAAAAACAAGACCCAGCTCCAGAAATGGGGCAAAAGAGAGAAAGAAACAGAGGAAAATCAAAAGAGGTGGGAGGTGGGGAATCACCTGAATCATGGAGTGAGCCGTTTCGCTCATTTATGAGAGCCAACCGCAAGAGTGGACCAGATCTCTCTCCGCGAACTTCACATGCACTTCACGAGACGCTTCTTTTGAAGAAAAGGGTAGTCTCAGGACAGAGAAAAGAGCTCATCTGAGCTCAAGCTCAAGCTCAATGGGAGAGAAAGAGTGTGAGTGAGTGTGAGAGTCTAGATGGGGATGATGATGATTGTGATTAGGTGAGATCTGTAGCTGAGAAACGCCTCGGAGAAGAGGACGGATTGTAAAATACTATGTCCGATTCCTTGACAACAATGCAATGACTCTGACAGTGAAGCATATTATATGTATTGAAAAAATTTCTTGGCAAAATCGAAACTTGGAAATGAAAAAATGAAGGTCTTGTTTTCGCAAGTGTGGGCCAAAAAGATTCCGTTCCGTTGAAACGTGAAGGGTTGGTTTCTTTATCTTTTGTGTACGATTTGGGTTCCGGTGGTGTTGGAGTTTTCATTTAATGACCAAAAATGTATTGTTACGTAGTTGTCTGCTAATAAGCATTTCTGCTTCTGTTGGATTGGAGAAGATGCAAATCAGAGCTTGCAGTTGCAGTTGCAGGGAGGGAGGGAGGGACCATCATATGTAAGGATTAAATGTTTTGGTATTTTCTTACTTTTGTATAAACTATATCAACCCAAATTTTGAAAAAAAATAACTATCGTTTAGTTAACAGAATTGAAGAACAGGACACAAATGCGGAACATGAAGGCCATTTCTTACCGTTTTCCCTTATTTATATGTTCATTTTGTCACAACATTTTTTTTGTTGGGTTGGTTGGTTCTCTCCCAGAAAGTTCCTGATTTTTTAATAAAGTTTAGATCTTGTTCTTTTTTCAATATCTCTAATGAATTTGTCAGTTTCAATAGGATTCAAAGTAACGATGAATCAATGACCATCTGTCAAAAAACAAGAACCATTCGTGAAAAAAAAAAATTACATATATAAACAAAAGTGATATATTTGTGTAACATTAACCAAGTTTAATGGAAATATCATCGATTATAAGTTCAATAAGCTATGCAAAAGTATATTGTATAAACAATCATTTTAACTAGTTACAACATTATATATTTAGAGAAACTATAGTAAGTCAATGTGAGAGGTAGAAAATTCAAAATATTTATTAAATAATAATATGATATATCTTTAAAATGTAAGGACCCAATTAAACTTCATGTGTATTAAAAACAACATATTATTTCAAAAATAATAATAACATATAAATTATTAGTTTATAAAACTGTTGAGTCTGATGGCCTAGGTCTCATTGCGAGATCATTTGGGGCGATTATTCGGGCATGCACTTGGAGGAGAGCCAGATTGCTGCAACAAGATGAGGCCGAGGCATGTGAGGGTACGAGAGGTGTTGTTACTAGCAAAAACTATAGGTTGACAACGAGTGTAAATGGAGACAGATTGTCAATTGGTTGTTCTATCTATCCAGCATCGTCGTAGGTGGGTAAGGGTTGCTAGCTAAGAGGCATTATTTATGATTGTATTAAATTTGTTCGGATATGGCCTTGAGAAGGTCAATTTTATTTCTCGAACAACAAATAAGATAACACATTATCTTGCTCGTGAATCGTTAGTCTGAGAAGACCAATCTTGGTCAAGGATGATATTCCCACTAAAATTAGTTACTTCGATTCTTATAGACTCGTCCATCTAATAAGAATTTCTATTCTTTTTAGAAGAAGAAAAACTCTTACACCATATAGAGTCGATCTATCTCAAAAATAAATTAGTAAATGAATACTCTAAAACGCTAACCTTGAAAAATAATTTTTGTAAATTAAGATGTGTTTTGGTAAATAATGGTAAATAAGTAGTGGGGCTAAATAAGAAACAGGAAGACATTCCCCACGTGTGAGCACAGCCGTTGCATTGGAAACATCAGTAATACCCAAATAAGTCCCATCCAAACTTGTCTTGTCACCTTCTTTTATTTTCTTGTTTTGTTTATTTTTATTTTATTTTTGTCAATCCAAGTAATTGACATAGAGATAGTGTTAATTGATTTATGATAAATCATTGGAGGTTGGTAGATTTAAACGTATATCATGCAACTTTGGAGGGATTATACATGCATTGTATTAGCCTTTTAATCATCTATTTGAATTAATTTCCATTGAATTATATGTGATTACCAATAATAATAATAATAACTCCTTATTAAGGTATCCAATAAGTAACAAAAAATTATATCAAAAGGTAAACTTGAAGTGAGATAGCATATATAATAAATACAAAAAAGTGCACTTACAAAAGCATAGATCCCAAGATGTAAAGCTTCAAGCTAAACCATAATTTGATGCACTAACCTAACTTGATCCAAGATTAATCTAATTAAGACTGATATTCATTAACCCTATCTATATGCAATGCACCTTCAATCAATCAATCCAATGCAAATAATTGGAGGGTCTATCTTATTGGTTTTGTGTTGCAGCTGCTAATCTCAACCCCTAAGCTTGGATTAAAGTGCTTTGGATTGATCATCTTGTATTGCCATAAAAACACATTTGCCCCCAAAACAAGCAAAAGAGCACACAACATATCATGCCAATACAACAAAACAAGGCCTTATCAATTCTAACATTTTGCTCAGCTCAAACCAAACTCAAATTTACAAGGAAAAAAAAACTACAGCTTAGCTATATATTAAAAATTGAAACAAACACCTACTTCAGATACTATTTTGCATCCTTATCTCATAAGAAAAGGTTGACATGATGTCAATGTTTAAGACAATTTTAACCCAATAAAACTCTTTCTATCCTCAATTTTCAATCCCATAAGAACAACAAAGCTTCATTTCATAAGCTCTTTTGACCACAGCAAGCTTATGAGGCTACACAACTTACATTGTACTCAAAACTAACTAAACTTGGGAACTAGACACATTGCTAGAGAAGCTGAATAGAACTCAAGCTCCTGCATTTGAGCCTTTGGTTGACTAGTCATGATTCGAAACAATGCAAATTTTGAGTGGAAGAAGCAATATCAATGATGAAGTACAGACTAGTTAACAGTGTACATGTGAATGACCCAGCATAAATATTTTATGCAAGATGTATATGAACGTATAAGTTATAACACTTTGTTGAATGCAATTCTATGACAATCTTTGTCATAGGTGAGGCAAAGATTGTATTGCATGGCAAGTTTGTCAGCTTATTTGTGATGGTCTTTCTTTTTTTCCCTAGGGTCACTATAATAACACATCCTGTTTGTATTTCATTTGCAGGTATACTCCTTAATTGACATTTTGTAACAAAAACAAACAATCATCTTTCATGAATTACAAAAAAAAAATCACATTCCCAGTTAGCTTGGATGGAAAATTTGAGATTCTTTTTTAAAAAAATACCCAAACTACCCCTATAAACCCTAACCTAAATATCTAACTATCCCTAAAACCCTAAAACTTAACCTTAATAGTGGTGGTTGACGATGCTGAGTTGAGGTTTGGGTTTAGGGTTTGGGTTTCGAGGGGTATGGGTTAGGTGGAAGGTTCGGTAAAATTTGATACATTACGAAGGGTATTTGAGACATTTTACATGTAAGAGTTGACAATGTTAAGGATGACTTTTGTTGTAAGTCATTGTTTTCTTATTGATATATAAAAGGTGATGATGTGTTTCCAACACAAAAAGTAAATTACGGAATATATATGTAAGTAAAGGTCAAACTTCAAAGTGACTACCTTATCATTATTATCCCTTTTTTTTTCCTAAAGCCTAATAATCTTGCACACAACTCAAAACCATCCCACCTCGTTTCCACAAGACATGGATGCTTCTTTAAGTGTTAGCATCACTCAAAACAAAAAATATCAAGTAATTCGCTATAATAACTATTATGCTCCTTCATGTAAGAAAATCAAGCATTTTTCTTTTCTTGGTTATTGCATTGGAAAAAGAAATTAACCTGCCACGGATCGACAGTCTTTTCTTTTTCTTCCAGGGTTCACATGGAGTTTCAAATTGCAATGCTTACATATATGAAGGTGAAATCACATGTAAGTTGTTTTGTAACTAATATTATGTCATCACTTGGAGTCGTGGCTTGCGGCCCAAGTTTCTGATTCCTTACCTCAACACACAACGGTCACGGTTGCACAATGCCATCTTTGGTATGGATACACGGACCCAAAAGTACTTGATGCTCCGAGTATTCATGAAGCACTAAGTTGGATCTAGTTTAAGGAGAGACAAGCAGTCGATATAGAGTCTGATTGTCAACGAGTAGTTCATATACTCCAATCAGAGATGGACTTGTTATCCCTGGTAAGCAATATTATTAGAGATTACAAACACTGTATGAGGATGTTACCTCACATGTCAAATTCGTTTGTTTGTCGATCAAGTATCGTATATGCTTGTCCAAAATGATCATTCACACACCGGTCGAGGTTGGGACTTCAATCATTTTCCTTAGTCCTTACCAAAAAAAATTAAAAATACCCCCATTGAAGAAAAAGGTATCACATAAGGTTGCCCTCGGATACTCATTGTAATTGATAGCATTTGTTAATGAAGTTGCGAGGTTTCAAAATAAATAAATTATGTCATCACAATTAATATCAAGGCATCATTTTAATTGGTGTCACTTCTTTTGACTGCATATATAGTAATGTAATATCATATTTTTAGGGTAACTATACTTCACAAGATTGTTAAAGATTCTCTAACTTTGTTAAAATACTTTTCAAATGACTAAAATATCTCTCAATTTTTGATCAAATAACAATTTTCTTTAATAATTAAAAAAAATAGATGAACTAATGTTGATACAAAATAACAATATGTCATTTTTTTAACGAAACAATCATTTCCTCTGACATAAATGTCTTAATAAACATTCAAAAAGAAAAAAACATTATCGATCAAGATAGAGAGTCTAATGTTAGGTTCTGGAAGCTGCTCCTAACCCAGCGGCCCAAAATCCAGCAAGATGGCAGCACTTTTTGGAAGGTTCCAAACGCATCTGAATATCTTACGAAAAGGTTTAGGGGTTGGTAGAGAGCATATAACAAGGTGTGGAAGACACTACATGGAGAGTTGTGGAGGTCTTCGGAATTAGGTCAAATCTACCCATGGAGGCCCAAGTCCAAGTTGGGATGTTAAGTATTGAAGTTCTAGAAACATCTACATGTAAATATTATGATATTTAATTAATGGGGAAATGTGCGGGAACTCTAAAGACAAGATCTCGATTGTTTATTATAAAGTTACGAGTTTAGTCTCAATCGTTGATAAAGAAGATACGTGTACTATAAATAAGGAGAAGATGTTATTTTAGGTAAATTGTTTGGATCAATCCTTAATAAGAGACGTTCTGTTCAGCTTACCCTTCAAAACCATTTTGGTTGGAAGAGCCGTTTAAAGTGATGCAAAAACACTCTCAATGATGCAAATTTCAAGAGGAGATTAATATGATTATTCTTTTTTAAATGTAGTTGTAAAAACGCCTTATACAAATATTGATATAATGAGGTTGTGTTTGGTCTTCCAAATAATAGATATGATCTGTGATTATATGATGGAATTTTAAGGGTTTATCCAACCCAACCCACTAGCAATCACACTACACTAATTTTGGTGTAACACTAGTACGTTAAACAGTTAAACTTTCTTTCATAATATTTATATTCTTTATCTAGGAATATAAAAATAGTATTTTAAATAAAATTATAATACTA
>JAYMSW010002432.1:0-13878 GCA_036897725.1 Erodium texanum | reverse complement strand
CAGGTAGATTCCAGCAGCACATGACACGACAGTGTACCGGTCAAAGTAATACAGTACTTGTAAATCAAAACCCTGGTTTATCGAATCTACAGGAACAAAAAGGTTTTGTTAACTATTCTATTTGTGAGATAGAATACTTCGGGTTTGCAAAAGGGTTTGGTTTGATGATATGTAAAGTAAAATGCACGAGTGTGAAAATCACATAGAAAAAGGTAAGAGTTTGGAAATCTCAATTTAACTAGTAATTTAGAACTTCTGGGTTCATTGGGGTACAATAATAAGAAATTGTTGATTTCTATATAGGAGAAGCTGATAGGTGGTGGCCCAGCTGACATCTATTCGATGCGGGAGGGGACTTGGCACGTGGGGCGTGGGACAATAGCTAAACATTGATGATGACTAAAAGGGGTATAGGTAGGGGGCAAACTAGGCTCTGATACCATGTTAAGGCCCGACCCACCTAAAAACTCGAACTGATAAGTGGAAGCCCGGCCTTATTATATAAACTGGTATTGTGACTGACATATATTCGATATGAGACTCTAACAATCAAATACTCGATAATACTCCTATTTCTAGACTCTTACGAATAATTCCCGCCTGCATTTTTTTTGGTTTTCATTGTGCTCTCTTAAACACTTGTGAATTTACACTCTCCACTATTCAAACTACTGCGTCGATGTGTTTCTTATCGGTGCTCTTTTATCTTATCCTTTATAAGCACAAAAATCTATAAACCAAATGCAGAGCATATTGAGTCATCATACCGAATAAAAAAAAATTTCCATTGTCCACAATCGATTATCAAATCTTTGTTGATGTCATTTTCCTTCAAATCCATACATCTACTTTGATACATTCGGTCTCGTTTCAGAACTAATTTATCTTTGTGTGTTAACATTGTTTCAGAACTAAAAGAGTTGTAAGTAAAATGTGTGAAGTTAGCACTGTTCCATTGTCGTCCAGCGGTTAGGATATCTGGCTTTCACCCAGGAGACCCGGGTTCGATTCCCGGCAATGGAATTTTTTTTTTTGCTTTTTATTCTAATATAAATTTACAAAAGCCTCTTCCCCAAAATTCTGGATTCACATAAAATATAAATTGGCCATAATTTTTTTATATTAAGAAGAGAAGAAATGCTATAGGTCATCTGTCATGTTACACAGACAACATAAGGATCTCAAACCAGACTGCAACTTCAATATGCTTTTAAACTGCAGCTCTTCATATACTCGAGTAAGAATTGTATTTACCTCGGTACCCTTCTGGTCTATTAAATTACCATTATGTTTTTAAAAACAACTATATTTAAAAACATGTCACCTTGTTTGTTAACATTTAGTCTCAATCATTAGATTAATAAAATGAGTGGCTTAAGTGATTCATCTGTTTTTTAACAAGACATTTATATCGAATCCTCCTCCATCTTATGTCATACATATTTATTAAAGGTGGGTAAAAAAACAACAATAACTTAGATATTCTCCTAATCAAATGAGGCATAGTTCTATAATGTAGATCTCATAATTATTATTTTTCCATTATTAAGTCTTTGTTGATACCATTCTTTCAAATCCTTACATCTACTTTGATACATTCAGTCTTGTTTCAGAATTAGTTTATCCTGGTGTGTTAGCAGAAAGCAAGTTCTGGTAATCAAGAAAATGCTTGTAAATAAAATATGTGAAATTAGCATCATTCCATTGTCGTCCAGCGGTTAGGATATCTGGCCTTTTACCCAGGAGACCCGGGTTCGATTCCCGGCAATGGAACGTTTTTGCTTTTCATTTTAATATAATATATTGACAAAGGCTTCTTAGGGAAAATTCTGGGTTCACATAAATTACAAATTGGGCATAAATTTTTATATTTTGTTTATATGAAGAATAAAAAGAAAGGTGTTATGTCCTCTGTAATGTTACACAGACAACAAACCAGACTGTAACTTCAATATGTTGTTGCTAAACTGCAGCTCTTCATATACCCAAGTAAGAAGTTCAGAACAAAATGAAGCAAGCCTTGTTGTAATCATACTGTAACAAAATTATTGTTCACATGGAGCACAAGAGCTCAACAATAGACTTGTCAACTTCAAAATCAGTGTAAAATCCTATATCGAAAGTCCCGACGCGCTCCTGTTCCAAGACAAGTACGATGGATCTCCCGTAGGCCTGCAAGAACAATGAAAGCATTTCAGAAACATCCTTAAAGAAACATGTAATGCAAAAACATAGAGCCTACCAAATCATATACTCACCTTGGCATGACCAAATAAATTATTATGAAGCTTATTGCCAAGAACAAGGAAATGCCACCAATTGTAATGTAAGCTATGCCCAAGAAGTCGTTTTTCCCACCAATCCAGCTTGTAGTGGAAAGAACCAACGTCTTTTTGCCCCCGAAACTGAAGGTGTTATAATTGTTCTCTATCACAACTTGAATTTCCTGATTAGCTTCCAAGTCTTGTTCGATCTTGCCATACAATTTTCTGAAAGTTGGTAGCGCAGCTGTGCGCATCCACACAATAAGATCCTCTTGTTCACTCAACTATTCGAAATGCAAAACCAAAGATGAATTAGGTAATAGTTAAACCTGAAGATCAACAAACACAGAGAAGTTGGTGATCTTACAGGTATGCTATCGTTGAGTTTTGCTCCGCCAATCAATGAGCCATTCTGGAAATTTTTTGGATAAACATCTGAGCCGAATTTATGCTCTCTGTCACTTTTCCATGAGATGTACTTTTTGCTAACCTCCAACGCCTTGTCATTTACAGAGAAAGCGTATGTGTCATTGAACAAACTCCATGCAATGAGACCACAAGGAACAATGGGTTCACCGTTCGCATAATCTTCAGGACTACAGTCTGTGACATCATTCTCATAAACCTTGCTTCTCAATTGATCGTCGCTTCTACTCTTCACATATCTGCAAGAAAATTTCCACATGTAAATAGTTAACAGGTAAAGAAAAAAAATGGGTTAATTGCAAATAGCTGTTGCGTTACTATACGCCTTTTGCACATAACTACCCCCAACAGCTACCTAAACTCTCAAAAAATTGTAGATAGCTCTTTTTTTTTGCCAAAAATGACGAAATTGCTCTTGACCCTAGTCTCAAAAAATACCATTTTTCGTTTTTGAATAGTTGTATATTTTTTATGAGTCTTTTTACATCTACTCAACCGTTTTCTGAATCTAACAAAAATGTTTTTGGTAGTTTTGAACTCTTTTTTTGAGATCAAGGTAAGGGCATTTTCTTTATTTTCTGGCAAAAAAGAGCTATTTTCAATTTTTTTGGAAGTTTAAGTAGTCGGATGTGAAAGTTTATAAAGTTAAGGATAGTTAGCTGCTAAAGAGGTATAATACACAATAGCTGGTGAACCTATAGCAAATCAACATGGACCTTGTACGTACCGACGATGATTCTGGTAGAAGTTATCAAGCTGGTAATAGATATAAACAGGACCTTTCATTTGCTTTGAAACCTGTCAAGTATTCAGAGAATGCACCTCAGCTGAAGGACATGTTTTTACTTCATGACATGATATCAAAAAGAAAACTAACCTAATTATCTTTTTGAGTGGTGCTGTTGAGATTGGACTAACCTTGAGAGTTCTGATACATGTCTTGTTTGTTTGGCTGCTTTGGATAAATGCGAGCTTATCTTCTACAGGGATGCATTCTGACTGGTATTCGTTTTTAATTTCAACTACCTGCAAGTCAACCAGATCCCATACTCTATCAATTAGTTTTGAATACAAAACTCTGTGATGAGAAAATTATGAGAGGGTTTTATGTATACATTCTCTGATGCAAACAAGGAAGCAATGCCAATTGGGATGAAGACAACACCGATTGATATAAATGCAGCGATGACCTGAAGCCAAAGCAAATAAAATGGGATATGAGACAGATCATTAATGAGGACAAAGAGATCGTTAACTTCTAGTTATTATATGAACAAAGCAAAAGCTGAAATTAACAATAAACAATGTAAGTCATACCCATCCTGGTGTTAGAATTGGCTTACAAGCAGGAAGTTCCTGCTGAGAAAACCTGGAGTCTGCAAATAGGTTAATTCGAGGGTGAAATAAACTTCAATTAAATTGTTCTAAGTTTATTTTTTTCTCCTACTGAACCGAAAGACTGAAGCAAGACACAGCCATATATACATGCTAGCATTATGAATAATGCAAGGCACCCTTTGGGCTACAATTGATAGAGGTTCACCTATTGGTTGTGTAGAAAAATTTAATCGAAATTTATTTGTCTCTCTGCTTCTTTTAGAAGAGAGAACATCAGTATGATGTAAATGCATGCTTGTCAGCTAACAAACTTCTCTGGGAAATTGAATTGAAGATTGTTCCTTGTGTGAAGTGACACTGTTAATTTATACCAACAGAAATACAATAGAGCTTGATAGGAACACGAATCCAACAAAATCCTTTTATAAAAACCATATCACTATGATCCGTATCTCAACATTGTGAAAGCACAGAGGTACGCAAATCTGGGTACACTCTCTGAACAACTCGAACATGAATTGACAATTATCAAATGCCAAATTAGGTTCAATCAACAAAAACCCATGTATATTTTGCAAATAACACAGCATTGGCTTTAACATCAACTACTTGAACTTGAAGATAACTGAACTAAGTAAAGGTCCCTAAAATGTCTACAAACCACACATCCACCCCAAGCATCCATGACCAGATCCTTACAAATCTTCAACTAATTTAGCATTCCACATTCTCTAATCCAATATCAGCACCACCAAAATTTATGTGGGTAACCAATGCCATAGCCAAACCCAAACCAACCCAACTCAAAATGACATAACAATTCCTACAATATTGTCAAGCACATTGATGTCGATTCCAGTTCCAAAACCCATCACCAAGTCGAAATTCAGAACTTCAGAAACTCACAATCCAGACAAGGTTCTATATTCATAGCAGTAGGATCACTCAATTATACCACTAAAGTTTAAGTAGAATCACCCACTACATAAAATGACATATCAAACCGACCCATTATAAAAAAGAAATCAATTGAAGACGTCCCAAATCATCATCAATAGTTCATTGAAAGAGACCCCAAAAAATATCAGGAAATGTGCATTCAACGAGGAATGAAAATGAGGAAGAAGAAGACTGACATTTGGGTTTATTCCTTGGAGCAGTAGCAAGAGAAGATGAATCGGAGGTGCTAGCACCACCGGAGCCGGAGCTCGATCCTCCCTTCACTTTCATGTCCGCTCTGTAAACAATCCCTCTTTCCACTTCTGGGATGGAACGGAATACACTAAAAAACCATTTTTTATTGCATTATTTAAGTTTATATTTTTTTTAAATCGAAAAAAAAAAAGTAGAAGAAAACGGTTGGTCTCAGCTGCAAATCACGTGATTGAAAGGTAGTTATGTCTGAAATTCGAGCCCACCTCCTCTTTTTGCCCAACAATCTTTGGTCAATAGTTAAATATACGTGATTTTGAATGGTTGGTTCATGTCAAGTGTCAATTTTTATTCTTAGGCTACATGATTTTTCTCTTTTTTTTCATGTGTTTACACAAACTCGACAATATTTCTTACATTCTCGCGTTCACATGTCCTTTATCTGTTTATTAACTTCATACAATTCAGGTCAACATTTGTTTATAATGTTATTGAAAGTTCCACACATGACACAATAATACAAATCGGTGTACATTTGAGAAATCTGCACTTCTCTCTTATTCATCACACATTTTATTATAAAAACTTGCATAAGAAATAGCATGTGCAGCAACACCAATGTTGAGAGGCCTTTAGCCCTGTTGAATCTTCATCTTCAAGCTCCAAACAACCTAAAAAAAGTTTATAAGCTTTTGAGTAACTATGGCTGGAAAAAAAAAAACATGATATTTCTGTATAAAACTTGCAATGCCTCACCTCTGAAGTCGAGACTGTGAGCGCCGGGTACTGTAACACACAAACAAGTTACATGTAAATAAACTCAGCTTTGAAATGAAATAATGAAAAACAAAACTTCAGGATCTTGTCTCATTTTTTTTGCTTACCTCATTGTGCTTGAGGGCTGTGGTTTCATTGATGGCTTTGGGACCGGTTTTGGAGCTTCATCTCTTAGGACCGGCACATTCTTAGCCTGTAACATGAAACTTTTGTATCAGAAACTGCAGATTCCAACAATGTCACATGTATAGTATAATAAAACAATGTGCCAAGCATACCAAGTTCCTGAATACGAGGTTGAAGAACATTTGTATATATCTCTGCTTTGCTTGCTTCTGTTCCTTGTTCAGCTGCCTCCAGAAGCTATAAACACACCCCATATTCAACACCTTATTTGCATATATCTTCCATGTGTAGCTGCAACACAACCAATGCAAACAAAAAATTACTAAAAAACCCACATGAGAATCGATAAGACAAACCAATGCTGGTTGGTCTAGTGGTCAAGCACCTAAACTCTAGTCCTAGAGACCAGGGTTTGAGTCCTATCTGCAATATTATAACCCTATACTTGATAACAAAAAGAATCGAAAAGACAAGTGATTCAAAAGATCAAGATCTACCATTCATTGATCCTCTTAAGCCCCTCCATTGAATATCTGTTCCAAAGCTCAGCATCCTCATTGCACTTCTCAAAGAAATCAGCAATTTTGTTACTTGCCTCGTCCCCGTTATTGGGATCAATGTGGAAACCAGACACACCATCAACAATGATCTCAGCTGGACCTCCTTGATTCGTTGCGAACGTGGGCAAGCCACAGTTCATAGCTTCAATGACCGTCAAGCCAAATGCTTCGTACAATGCAGGTTGCACGAAGGCTCCTCTCGTGTCAGCGATGCATCGGTATAGCTCTCCATTTCTGTGCCTGTCTGTTTGTGCAGCGATCCACCTGATCTGCCCCTTTAGCTGGTACTTGTCTATCAGTGTGTGCATCTTCTTTATCTCGGCCATTTCTTCTCTGTCTTTTGACTTTGTATGGTCAAAGAACCCCCCTACGATGACCAGATTCACCAAGTTTCGGAGCCTTTTGTTCTTGCCGTACCACTCGGTGAGTCCGGTTATGTTCTTCACTGTGTCGAGCCTTGCCATGGAGAATATTATTGGCTTCCTCTTGTCAGCCAAGAAGCCACTGTGTTGAAAACAAGTTCATACAACGTTGTTAGATGGATTAATGGAGCAATCCATATCAGTATAGCGATTGGTTCTCAGACTTGGATTAAGGGTTAATTGTAGATAATTATTGTATGCTACACGTTTTTTTTTGCTTATAACTATCCTCAATTTTAAATTTTTACATCCAGCTACCTGAACTTCAGAGAAATTGCCTCTTTTTTTGTTAGAAAATGATGAAAATATCCTTGATTCTAATCTCAAAAAGACCGACAAGAAGGGGTATTTTTGTCATTTTGGTTAGGTACCTATAAATAACATTTTTAAAGTTGTGGATAATAAGGTGTAAATGACTAACAATACGCAATAGCTATCTACAATTAACCCCTGAATTAATCTCGACACTTACATGTGTTCATCATTGTCAACTCTACTATACAGAAGCTCCTCGATCGCGGGGTGGAACGATGAGATTCGTTTTGGTGTCTCTGTGAAGGGGAAGTACACAGTCTGGTCTGCCCCGGGCGCAGCAATGTTAAACTTTGGATCAAACACATTTATGCCTGAAACAACTCTGCACAGTCCTGGTAATGTGAATGCAGCATGGCTCTCATACTGTCCGGGCCTATCTTTGCTGTATTCAATAAATTTTCAGCTCAAGATCAATACTTTGCAGTACATAAACAAGCTATTAGTGGACTAAACATACGATTATGGTAATTTTTCTGTACCTTCCTGCAATCTCTTGGTATGTACTGGCAATGACAAAATCGGTCGTGTTCATGGAGATTGTATCAGCTGTGAATTGGCAAGAAAAATGATACTTTGGGTCAAGCTCCTTCCATTTCAGGTCTGAATCTTCGTACTTAGTCTTCTCCAAAGCATGTGCTATAGTTCCCTATAATGGTGAATTTGGGTAAGGAACTGATACTAAAAAGATTCACAAATTGATTTGAAGATGATTGATACCTGAGTTATGCCAAGCTTGCTTGCCATGAGAGAAGCTACCAAGTTCCCATCAGTATAGTTCCCAATGATGAGATCTGGCTTCCCCTCCATGAGGTCTAGGATCTTGGCTGTGACATCCTAGTACACGAAAGAGACAGAAAAAAGGTTAAAGCCGACAATGCTGATGTGTCCAAGGTGTTGATGTCATTAAGGTGATATCTTTTTTTCCTGATTAGAAAGAAAGGAAATCTAATATCACATGTATGGGAATTGGAACCAGTGATCTCATGTTTATTACATGAAGCCTCTGTCACTTCACCCACAATCCTTGATACGTTAAAGGTGATATATGTACATACATACATACCTGAGTGAACCTTTCGAGGTAAGGATAAATGTCAAACCGCGAAACCCATTGGCGAAGAACTCCATTTTGTGTCCTAAATGGCACGCGGAGGATGTTAGAATGTTTGGTGCCAATTATAGGCTCCATCTCTTGGTTGCACTTAGTCCCTTTGGCGTCGGGTATGAGTCGTGTGACAACAATGATCTGAGGCTTCACATTCAATCCTTGGTGCTTGATTCTGAGGAGTATTTCCTCTTCCATTGCTCTTACTTGATCCAAAATGTAGACAACCTGAAATAGTATCCACATTGAGCATCTTTTTTGTTTTTGTCATGTGTTTGTTTGTTTTGGTCAAGGATCTATACCTGTCCTCCGGTGTCTGGCAAGCCAAGGACATCAGCTTGGCCGAAGTAGCCATGTGGAGAGAAGATGACAACATTGAATATGGTGGGGAGCTTGCTGAAAAATGTCTCCATGTTCACTGGATCCGGAGCTTGTAGGACTTCTGAGAGTGATCTTACCGTTTCCTTGACCCTCCCCGCGCAATCACCCCAACCCTTCTCAAAGCCCCACTCCTTAAACCTCAGCTCAAAGTTAGTAAAAGGGGTGTCCTTGGGGAGGGCCGCGAGGTAAACATCAGCTACAATTAGTGCCATCTGAAGCTTGGCGGGCGTGTTGATGGTATCGTTTAGCATAAGTTTCTGCATAAATTACAATATTGAAACCATATAGGGTGTGATGATATTGATATTGCCTTATTTGCATTGTGTTTCTGAGTTCTTGTGTACCTCTCCTTGATGATTCATTGACAGCAAGTAATCGACAAGAGGCTGAGCGCTTTGCAGGCTATCAGATAGCTTTGAGGTCATGAACTTGGAAACATATTCAACTCCATGTCCGATTGAAGTAGATAAGTTAAGGTGAGGCAGTGTAGAATCATAAGCTCCGAAATCTACTTCCAATGCATTTTCATCCTTAGCCCTGATAAAAAATAATCAGACATCATATATATGTGAATCGAACAAGTCAGTGTTAAATGAGGAAATGGCATACCAGTTCTCATCATATATCATTTCCTTGAACTTCAAGAACTCTGTTGCAGTAATGCCATCAACCGAAAGATCATCAGAGTTGACCGTAACATATTCCCAGAACCCGGGGTTGGGCCTCACCGCGAAAGCTACAAAAGGAGGAACAACAACAGCTTCCTGCAAGTTTCAGATCAAATCAGCATCACAGAAATGTAACTTCACTACCAAAATGAATATAAATTGTTAAGTGATTGAATTTGAACCTGCGTGGAGCACAAGATGTAGCCAAGCATGCCCTCCAAGACATGTGTTCTCTCAGCCTTGTCTTCGATAACTCTCTCCATTTCACCCATTAGATGGTGAAGTTTCATGACCCTCTTTCCCTTCCCAACATAGCTAGCAAAGCACCTCTTCATATGGTACCGGCTCTGCCTCAGGGCCTCGGGCATGCTATCAGCTATGGACTCAGACCTTGCCAAGTTGGTGGGCACTGATGAAGCCATTTGTGCTAAGCAAAGAGATCACACAAATGGGTTTGATGAGAGAGACTGGTTTGGTTCCTAAAACACAAACGATGAACTATATTTATAGAGAAATATGGCTATATTGATTGTGTGATGGCTCAGAGTAGCTTGCTTTGATCAAGATTTAGGAATTGGGAAAAGGAACATTCATTCCTTAGACAAATGAGCAAAGAGAAAGAAAAGGATATGGTATAGGAGATTCATGGCTCCAAGCAAAGGCTGTGTGATCTGGTTTTGGGCTATATTGGGGTTCTGGTATAATTCCTTTCTTCTTTCCTTTTTTATTCCTCGTTGTTCATATGTCATAGGCTCAAAAGGGCAAAGTACGAAAGCTGACATGGCAGCTTCAGATCAGGGAAGTTGAAAACTTTTCTTGTTCAACTTTCCGAGAAAATTTGTTGAACGTTATTTTCTCCAGGCAGCCAAACATGTCTTTGAGTATTAGCATTAACTTGGAATGTAAGATACTCTGCCCAAATGTTGAACAAATGGTTACATATGAAAAAGGTGATTTTCAGATGTGAAAATGACCAAAACTTGTATGATAAGTGATATATATTTAGATTTAATATTTCAGAATAAGAATCTAATTTCGAGATTTATGAGAACACATTAAAATCACAACATAGTTAAAACTCACATATATTTTAATGTTAACAAAAAAATAATAATAATAAATGCTTTATAAACTAACCTCATGATAAACAAGGGAAATATTTTGTATTTTTTTTCTTGATAAAAGGAAATATTTTATATTTTGTTTACATAGATAAGAGCATCTTTAACCCAGGCAAAATAAGGGTTGAACATTGGTTCAAAAGTTACAAAATGCTAGGGAAATGATCCAATTCCGGACGCATGAGTATTTGTCTGAGCGTTTGAACTATCATCTCGACTAAATATTCCAAGTTGCTCCCCATAGTTAGTTTGATCAACTAATGTTGTATATCTTAAATTTCAAAATAATAATAATAATAATAAAGCTCTTATTAGCTAAACTTAAAGTTATTTCGATTGTCTGTCTATCTAAATAAGGGTTTCACTCCCTCCTAAAGTTTGTGAAAGTAGTGCCTTAGGGTTGCGTCGCCGTCGTTGTCGTGAGGAGAGGGGGAGAGCTAACTCCGATCTCTTTGCCTACAGCTACTAGATTCAGAATCTTGGAGGCTCCTTGGCGCCGTCTCCACCTCCCCTGGCCCCCCCGTCTCTCGCCTTAGCCTCGCCGCCTTCAGCCACGTCCTGTCTTGGCCCATGTCATCCTTCCAAGAGCCTTGTGGATCGTAGAGATTTGTCCTGAGGATTTGCTAATTCGTCCCGTGGTATAGTATGTTACGTTTTTTTGGGGTATTATTAGGTAATAAGGTGTATATGCGGTTTTTTTTGTTGCGATGGTCAATGAAGCATCTGCTTAGTCTGGCTGTTCGGTTTCTTACTAAGTATTATGCTTAGGCCATATGGTATTACACTGTTTATTAATTGAGTGTCTATACAGGTTCATGGCTAGAAACGTAATCCTATTATAGAGTCATTTGTAATCACAAGAGTTTGTATGACAAGACCTATTTAGTCGGACGGAATACATCCACTAGAGCTATAGGTATTATTGTGGCAACAATTGTAACTGTTTCGTTCCGACAACAGTTTTTATCTATATATTATTAATGATTCCTAGATACATACATTCCAAAAAAAAAAAGGTCATTTCTATTGTTCGAGAATTTCTATTAACTTAGTTTTTGTACTTATTCTATTATGAATTACATTTTTTGGTCCTCAAATAACCTAGGTTAAACTACTTCCATTAAAGATAGTCTACAAGCATTTTCAAAAAGGAAAAATACTCTAACAAATTGAGTAAAAATTGAATGTATAAAAGAAGAGACAAACTGAACGGACTGAGGATCAGCCGTACACGTGGCAAAAGTCTAGATCTGATGGGTTGAGCGTCATTAGGGTTTCAAGACACCTCTTATATATACCATAGCCTCCTATGTAATCTTCAAACAGTGCCTGTAGCTTATTTTCTTTTCTTTTCTTCTCTTCTCTTCTGGCATGAGATTGGGTTTTATAGATACAAAGTTTAGGGTTCGCGCGTCAATATACTGATTACCTGCGTTCTATATCGAATTGGGCGTAGTGTATGAGCTGACGCCATATTTCCTCTCCGTTTCGGCAAAGCTTATACTAAAATAGTGGCTGTTTCAGCCAATTTTTGCAGGAATGGGCAAATTTAAGTCACTCGTTTTTGATTTTTTTTTTTGTGTATTCCTATTTTTGCTTGATCTAAATGGAGATGGAGGTGATGATTATTTCCCCATGTGATCGACGCTGATGATACTGTACGACTGTTTCTCTATGGAGAATCCAAGCCAGAAATCTGATCCTTCTCCGTTTTGTTTCCATTATATCTAGGTTTTTGATATTGATTATGTTCTTAAAATGAGTTGAACAATAGAGCAGAAAGATAGGAGGTGATGATTATTTCCCCATGTGATCGAATTTGATGATACTGTGCGACTGTTTCTCTTCGGAGAATCCAAGCCAGAAATCTGATCCTTTCTCTGTTTATTAATTTTTTGTTTATTTGTTTTTGGAACTATATTCGAATAATTTGAAATTTAATGGAGAGGAAGTGATGATTATTTCCCCATGTGATCGACGCTGATGATACTGTGCGACTGTTTTCTCTTCGGAGATTCCAAGCCAGAAATCTGATCCTCTTTGTTTTTAATGCCTGTCTTATAAACTAAAATGTTCAGTAATAAATAGGAATCAATCTATTAAAGAATAGGGTTGCATAGTTATTGTGCATTTGCAATATCGTCAAATTCCAATTGCCCAAAATGGCATCATGGCCTTGTAGAATTTTGGATTGGCCATCCTCTTCGAGGTCTCCATGAATTTTCCAAGCTTATTGGCCGGCTCTTGCATAAGCACCTCCATTTATATTTGCAAATAGGGGGTCCTAATAGGGCTTTCCTATCTTGTGTCAGCAAAAGTGTATAGTTGTACCCAATTTCTGGTGAAGTTCAGCCCTACCCTATATAAAGTCTCGAGACATAGAGCTGGCAAGTCTTATATGCTGGGGAGTAAAGGACTCCAACGAAGGAGATTGGCCGGAAGAGAGTTAGTCCAGCAAGAAATCTATCAATTATCCATTTTCTTCAGTCCTTTTGATTTGGGTTTTCTTTTGCAGCAGTATCTACATATGTTGAATCTAAAACAGAGATTATGGACCTCTAAAACCTTTTTTTGTGATGAGAGGAAACTTATTTCTATGTTAGTAGCTTTAACGTAAAACAGACCATTTTTTTTTGTGATTGGAGTAATTCAATTCGACGAATCTGAATGTAATACAACAGCAGTCTCTCTAGTCCACAAGGTTCCTAATGTTTGATCATGTAATTTGGATTCTGTCCTGGTGGTCTGGATAAGGATCTGCTGCGGGGGAGAGAATAAGATGTCTGGGAAAGGAGAAAGATCGGAAAACTGCTTCTTCTATGTTAGTCCAACATTTTCTACTGGCTTTGAAATCAAGTTATTCTGTTTTTTACTTTTCAATGGTTAAATGTGATGGTCTATTTCTTTGATAAGCTGCCAACAGTCTTTCTTCGGAATTCTACACCCTCTCTGTTTAATACGAACACAATAATCTATTCTTATAAATTATAGAGGAGGTATTGGTACAAGATCGAAAAGAATGCATTGGATGGAAACTCTCATTAGAAAACCCCAACCCAGTTTTTCAGTGGAATCAAAAGCCCAACGATTGCAAGGACATGATGTGCAGTTTACACTTCAGATGAAAAACTTTTCCAATACCGATATCGAAGATGGGAAGAACGAAGAAAACATTGAGCACATTGCTTCCCTGAGACAGCGCAAGAATAGGGGTCACCGGCTC
>JAYMSW010002431.1:0-13887 GCA_036897725.1 Erodium texanum | reverse complement strand
TTAACTACAGAAATTTCATCAAGTCCTTTCATTTACATGTAGTTTGGTTATAAGCAGTACGCGAGTTACACTCAATGAGAAGTTAACTACAGAAATTTCATTCCTACTAAGTTTCTGAACACTTTTGTCTTGATCGTTTCAACGGTTATTATGTATATCTTACAATTGATATATTATATTTCTAAAAAAAAACAGACACTACTTTTTTGAAATCAGATTCAAGGACATTTTCACCAAAAATTATCTATAATTTTTTAAAAATTTAGATAACAAGATGTAAAAGACATAATTAGCAATACTTCTCTGCAAATAGACAACAAATTCGGTAGTTTAAACGAGAATCGCATGCTCATTATTAATACGAGTACTTGATCCGTACATACCAAGTAGCAAATTTAAGACTAATCAGTTTACAAATAATCATTATCACAAAACACCATGACTTCAAATCAACACTCAGTACTTCAACCCCAACCAAAATATATCATACCCCTTATGGTGCTGTTGAGGATCCATTTGTGGTTTGCTTAGCCACATACACTTGCTTCATCTTTGAAGATGGGAAGTTTCTTTCTGCACCAGAAGACTGATTCCTTCCCGTCCTCCGGTGAGACCATTCGCCTCCAGAACTATTCTTCTGAGAGCCCCAACCCCCTCTCTGATAATTATGACCGTATTGGTGCCCTGAACCATTCTTCTGATGCCTAAATCCAGAATTCGAGTTCTGACCAGAGTTGTTGACGGCAGCATTCTGAACCTGTTGAATCTTACCAGTGTCTCTGATGGAGCCCACAGACGAGCTCTTGGTTACACTCTGAGATGAAGAGCTTGATGGGTCTACTAACCTTATCTCTTCTGGTAATTTGGTGGCAGAGGCAGTAGCTGGCACATGAAAGTTATGGGGGCCTTCAGATGATGTAGATGTTCGTGACTCAGGGAGCCTGTTGACTGTTGATGATTGGTCAACAGGTCCTTGAGAAGGAATTGCACCCTCAGCTTGTTGCTGCTGCATGGGCATTGATAGAGGAACGGGCTGAAGATGTGATACGGGAACATGTGACCATCGCGCCATGTCAGGAGAGGACTGGAAACAACAGTTTTAACCACAAGTTTAGCAGAGAGACTACAAAAGAACCTAATTATCTAGTACAGAAATGCAATACTCCGGAACATGTTAACAAATGTATAGAAGAGCTTTACTTTATGAGCCAGATTGTGTATAAAAGGGATAATTGCAAAAATGTATTCTGAGGTATTCACCATTTGCAAATCGTAGCCCTCTTCTTTGATAATGGGAAAGAAGTGCCCTGAACTTACCTTTTTGTTTCACGGTGTAAATTTGTTTCAAAAAGATGATTTTACCCTTGAAATTTTAAATTTAAAAAACAAAAAATCCAGAATTTTCTTCTTCTTTGTAAGGTAGAAAGAGAAAGGAAGAAAATTAAGGGAGATGAAAATTCCGGATTTTTTTGTTTTTAAATTCAAATTTTCAAGGGTAAAATCGCCATTTTGAAGTAAATTTACACTGCAACAAAAGGGCAAGTTCCGGGTACTTTTTGCCATTATCAAACAAGAGGGCTACGATTTGCAAATAATGAATAACTCAGGGTACTCTTTTGCAATTATCCCTAAATTACAACTAAAGGCTCTAAAGCCAGTCTCACATATAATATTTACCTGGAAAGGAGAGACATCAAACATGGCCAAAGGCGAAGCCATTGGCATAAGTGGTGAGCCAGGAGCAAGATGCTGAATAGGAGGCATGCTGGTAGGATTCCACTGAGTAGAAGAAGCCCTGTTCAGGTTGTCCATGTCTCCTTCACCAACACTCAAAGAGGACGATGTGTGGTTCTGCTTCCAATCAGATTGCTTTCCAGATGGGATGTAGGCATAGCTCAAGCCAACTTGCCCGTACTGCCCAACAGGAGCAAAATGGTTATACACAACCATATGTGGAGGGCCTTGAACCCCTCCAGGTGGACTGATGAAGGGCCCAGCAAATCCTGCTGGGGGCCCATAGAATGAATCTACACCGGAGTGACATGGTTGCCAGGTGCCAAGTGGACCTGACACAGGAGTACTAGTCTTCTGAGAGTGTGATTGGTTAGATGTTGACTCATCGTGTGGTCCGAAAGCAAAGATAGGACCTCCCATCATAGGATTCATCTCATAAAAAGGGAAATGAGATGGCGGGCCTCCAGGGAAATGTGAAAGCATCTGAACTGATGAATTCTGTGGACTTGGTAAAGGAGGCCACAGTGAAATTGGTTGCATCTCCACAGAAAGGTCCGCAGGAAGCGTTACACTTAGTGACTCTTCAGCCCTTGATTGACTAACTAAATGCTCATCACCAGAAACACCTGGATAAAGATATAAATTATTCAATACAATAGAATGATAGAAACTATATAAACACCCATATTAACAAAATCAAAGAGATTAAAAGAAACTAAAAAATTTAATACCTGCTTTGGCATCTGAGACGGAGATTGAGGAGGTACCGGTACCATTCTCCACAATCTCATCACTAGTAATGGCTGCAACTGGAGTAAGGGCTTAAACGGCAACAGCATAAGCAGCAGCTTCAGCTTCACTATCTTCTAAATGTCCACAAGATTTGTTGAGATGCTTTTCTTTATCAAAGAAGAGACTGCAATTAAGCTCAGCTGCAGAGAGATTCTGAGAGACATGCAGATCCGGGCGAGATGGGCCTCGAGAGCCAATCCTCTGAGAAGCAGAATGGCCACTAGCAGGAAGTATTGTTGGAGATGTAACTGCACCTGAATAACATAAATTATCCTTTCAGAAGTGTATCAGCTAAAAATATTGACTTCCCAAACTGAATATGCGTAGGAAAACATTGACTTACCAAACTGAATTTTCTCCCCGGCAAGTAGGGAATTTATTGGGCTGGCTGCAGAAGAAAATGACTTATCCTTAGCAATGACGGATGAGGAGGGCAAGCTTGGCTCACTAGATGATCTAGTATGGTCTCCAACAGCAACACGTGAATCAAATTTGATAGGTTTCATAGCCTCATCAAGCTGGGTCTGGGTTAGGGCCATTACCTACCAAATATAAACGAAGTGTTGAATTCTTAGTGAGCATATATTTGAAAAGACATGAAAGAAGTGAGAAGGCAACCAATGCAAACTACATTAATATTCAATTTTCTCAGGTTCAAACTAGTATTAACGCTGATCAGCTTGCAGAGCCTAATGGTCTCTATTTTCAGAAACAAGTCCACTAAATATAATCTATAAAACTATAAACAACTAAAACTCAACATTAGATGATAAATCACATTGATGGATACCATTAACAAGTATGTGCATATAAAAGGCATTCTAAGTTCTGTGCAGAATACAGTAGCTAATAATTTAATGTCAAAATATTCATTAGAAACAAGAAAAAATTAGTTGAATATCAAGAACTAATGAGATTGACTTGACAATAAGAAAACATCAATTAGAAACAGCAGCAGCCATATACAGGCAGCAATGAGCGCCAAATAAATAAATAAATAAAGAACCCAAACCAAGTCTGTCAATGGTAACAGAGTCAGGACATCATTATCATTCCATGTCAAATGTGGAACAGTGGAAGCCTATAATTTGATGACACATCAAGTATCCAAGGAACAACTCCAATGACTACACTAAACACAAGAAAAGAGGGTTCAATGATGTTGAAGCCAATCCAACCCAACAGCTGAAGTTGATAGGTGGAAACCACAATATACTTAAACACTATCCCTCACGTGCAGGCCTTGCGTGTGGATGAAAAATATATGAATGGTGAGAAAACACAAACGGATCACAAGCCAAAACCAAGCTCCAATACCATGTTTAACTTACTCCAACCCAAAAGCTTAAGCTATTAGGTGGAGGCCCAAATTGTATATCAAGTGGCCATCAAATACACATTCTCTAGATGTTGCACACTTCAGCAAAAGAAAAAAAAATTATGTGACAATGTTAAGAAATTAGTGATAAATGTGTTGCATACCTGTTGATTATTCGATGAATTACCCCAAGAACCTAGAGATGTTTGACCATTATCTAAATTTTTATTATTGCTCTCAGGTATTACGCCTGGCACTAGTTTCTGACCACCTGTTGCTGCAGGAAGTGGGCTTCGCTGGAGAGACCTGTACCAGCAAAAATCAGATTTGCATATATATAGGTAAATCTTTAGCAATATAAACTTTCTATGGGAGGGCATACTTGATTGGCTGGGCTCTCAAATCTGGTTGAGTATCATTCTTTGCAGCAGGCGTGCCAATTGGAGCCAATGGTTGGGATACTATGGAGGACTTCAGTCCAGCAGCAGATGGTCCGATGTTTTCTAAACCAAGTCCGTCAGTAGAAACTAAGTCAGAGCAAAGGTTCTTTGCTGCGCCACCCATTGATGCAGATATTTTGTTTGAGTTGCTACGAGGAACGACATTTTGTGAACTAGAACGAGGCTTTCGCGACATCTGACAAACAGTAAAATCATAAAACTAAATCATGCTATTGAACATGACAAAAACAAAAGAGAAAAGAGCGTGCCCAAATTAAAGTGCACTAAACCTTCGCAACACGAGACTTCGCCTTAATTTCCTTTTCTCTCTGTTCCCTCCGATCATTTAACATTTGTCTCTTTGACCTGACCTCAATGAAGTCATCTTCATCACTAGGGGCTTCAATGCCAGGCTGCTCAAAAACACGGACAACCCCACTTTGTAATGGGACATCAACATCCTCCTCAGAGTGAATGTTCCTTTTATTATTTACCTCCTTCAAGTGTTGGATATTCTGACTCTTAGCCAATGATTCTTTTATAGCTCCCTTTCCTGGTCTGGTTCCAGATCGAATCTCCCTTGAAACTGGACCCGAGCCGAAGCTAACTGATTCTGTTATCTGTTTGGATGCTTTACTAGGCACGATAACCTTCGAAGAATAACCCCTTCCTGACATTCCTGTATCCTGGCTGAATTTTGATTGATCATCCAGTCCAAAATTTTCCCGAATGCGAAACTCGGATCTATGAACATTTTGACGAGGCCTTCTATGAAATCCACCAGAATCCAGATTAGAAGCATCTACAGCTGGAAAAGATGATCGAGAGCCAGAACCTCTAACTGCATAAATATGCTTTTTCCCTCTGGACCCAGATATTGGCCTATGTACTTTGGACAGATTTGAATCTTTCTCTTTGGTGACCGATGGAGATGGTGCTGCTCCAGTTCTAGGTTGACCATCTGATACTCCTGAACTAGACAAGGATTTGTATTTCACAACTAAATTTAGTTGGCCCTGATCCTCCACCAGCCCACTTGATGCAAATGTCATATTGTTATCATCAGTAAGAGAAACCTCTGATTGGCCCTGTGGTATCTTAACGGTGTTTTCTGCACTTCCTCCAGCTGGAACTGAATTTAGTTCTTGTGACAAGCTCCCTTGAGATAGATTCAAGGACCTTGTAACAGGATTTGGTTGGCTATCCATTGAAACTGAAACAGAGTTATTCTTCACAACATTATGAGCAGATATGTCCGGAGTAGTTTGGATAGGCAAGGTATTCCCTTGATTCTGACTCAAGGACATGTTGGGATGAAGAAAAGACATTGATTGAGGATCCAATGGCAACACTCCCTGAGAAATAGGAGAAGTGTACCTTAATTGGCCAAATTGGAAGAGAGGAGGCTGTGATGGGTGCATGTGGGCAAGGGATGAGCCGACCTGGGGATGCAGATGAAGAGGCATCTGTATAGAACCAATCTGTATTGCTGGAACTGGAGATGGTATCAGTGATGGACCAGAAAACAGCCCAAACTGGAGTTTAATGGGCACCTCAGCCTGACTTGGAGCTGCAGCCCCTGTAGGCAGGACAGTCTGGCCAGATGAAGAATAAGAGGCCGTAGCAACAGGATGTTGAGCAACAAGACTTCGACTACCAGAAGCATCCATATTATTCGAAGTTTCAGACACTGCCGCCAACTGAGGAGCCTTACTGGGCTGAATAACCAGTTCTTGCATTTTATTCTCAGTTTCTTGGAGTACTCCAGAAGAACTATCAACAGTCGCCTGTGGTATAACATCCAACAGTTTAATGCTTTGCTCATCACCCTGCTCCTCATCCGAAGATCCTTGTTCTTGAGAAGAAACCTGTGGTTTGCCAAATATACCTTCTTCATTCCTTGAACTGCTTTCAAACTCGTCACTGGGCATTGCAACTTCAACACCCTCATTGAAGCCTAGGACCACATTGTTCACTATGACTTCAGTCAAGCCTTTCTCCTCGAAATGCAGAGCCTCAAAATCATGGGTCAGGGACATATTTGTGTCATCTCCTTCATGCACTTCATCTTCTTCCCCATACCCATCTTCATCTTCATCATATTCTTCTTGCTCTTGTAAGTGGTCATCATTTTCAACTATCCACTCTTCATCATCACAAGGAGATGCTGAGTTTGGGGCTGACACCATATTCTCTATTCCAGCTTTAGTACGTAAAACAACAGTTTCATTCTCTGACTGAGGAATATCCTTGTTTTGTTGAGCAGCTGATGACATAGGACACTCCCCAGATTCATCCAAGTCATCATGAGAGAGATGAGTTGGAGAACTAGGGGGGCTGGAAACACAAAGCGAGGATTGTGAATCACAACCTGGGGTTGATCTCCTATCTAATTTCTGCTCCCCAGGCCCAAAACTATTTTTTTCATGCAAGTCCAATATGCCAGATCTTTCAAGATGCCCCTGATGACCACCATCAAATCCTGTCTGCAAGTTAGGCTCCCTTCGTGCTACATGATTGTACTGCATCTCATCGTCCACAAAAGTTGATGGACCAGGGCGCTCAGGGTTACTTCTCTGATTTTTGTGCACAGAAGCCAGTGATGGGGGAGGAAGAACACGAGGTTGCCTCATGACGTACCTTGACCTTCCCGATGAATAAACCCCATCAGCATCAGAATTCTGATATTCACTTTCCGGATAATGGGAATAAGAATTCCCACGCCAGCGACCTTTTCCCCATCCAACATCACCAAATCTTTCAGCAAGGTTGTCCTGAAAATTAGCATCGAATTCAGAATTTCTGTTAAAATTATCTTCATCCCCAGAAAGGTTCCACCTCTGTCCTTTTATAAGTGTGGAATTATCTATGTGCATATCTGGCACTCCACCTTTCTGTTGGGTCTTAGAAGACATGAAACCGGGTCCTCCATAGAAATCTTTCTTAGAGAAAGATCTCCCACCAACAGATGCATCTCGCCTTGGACTGTGATGACTAATTTCCTGTTCTTGTAGAAGGTTGTTTGAGCTGTTTCCATTGTCAAAGAAATCCCTTCTCCATGAATTAACGGGTTTTTCTCTGTCCATAAAGATAGAACCTTCTCGTGCAAAATGAGATCTAGGCTCCATGTCAAAAGACCTAATCAAACCAGAGGAATCATAAGGTACTGAAGTTGTGAGTCTCTCCACCATTCTTTCACCATCTTCCCAATCATTCATATCTGCAACCCTTGAGACATCCTTCTCATTAACCATTCGTGACATTTTCTCCTCTGCAGTAGCTGAAGAATTACCCCCATTGTTTGCTGATTCCACCTTCCTTTTTGCCATTCTTTCCTCCAATTCTAGAAGCTTCTGCTGCGCAGCCTGTTTCCTTCTCTCTTCCTCCATAAAAATCCTTTGTTTCTCTTCTTCTCTAGCTATCCTCAGTTCTTCAGCTTTTCGAGTGGCTTCCAATTGTTCTTGTTTTGCTCTCCATGCAGCTTCTCTGGCTTCATCCTCCAGCCTTCTATGTCGTTCTTCCTGTTCCCTAGCCAGACGGGCTCTGTCCTCTTCTTCTCTCCGAGCCATCTCCAGAGCTCTTTCTTGTTCTTCAATAATACGCCGGCGTTCCTCTTCTTGCATCTTTTGAACTCTCTCAAGTTCAGCCTCAAAAGATTCCCTTGCAGGATCATGGAAATCAGTCTGTTTAACTACATCCTTCTTCCTCTTAACTAAACCAGCAATACCCCCAGAGAAGGGATCTCGCCCATCAAAACCTGTAGCCCCAAAATCTTTCATGAAGGGGTCCTCTAGGTAAGGTTTTTCACTCTTTGAGAAAGAACGCTTCTCCCTACCAAAATTCAGTATGGGATCATTTATAGGGAGCCGTTGACCACCAGAAGAAAATGAGGATTTGGATGCTGAGTTATTCTGGAACGTATCACCTCTGTATCTGTTGAACTGCTCATTTCCATACCGATCTCTTGTATTACGTTCACCCCCTTGGCTACTAAATGAACCGGTAGTGGTATTATTCCAGGCTTGCCTACCTCCCTGACCATACCCCACGTCCCTCCTTCCAAAATTTTCCTGTTTATATTCATGGAAAGTTGATGGGGCATACTTATCATCCTTACCAATATCTCGGCTCAGACTAGATGGCCTTGCATCAACAAATCCACCTTTTGGAAGAGGGGAACCTCTCCCTTCTCTACTATGTACTTTTACATCATCTCTCACATAAGGTTCCACTTTCAAAACTTCACTAGAAGTGACCCTTCCAGCTTTGTCATCATGCTGACCCCGCTTGTCATAAATATTATTATTAGCTGGTTTGTGAGGTAACACACTAACCCTGGGAACATCGAATGTTGTATCCCAATAAGATTCGCTCCGGGAAAACCCAGCATCTCTGCCCCGCTCTGTCAAACCATGACCTGTGTCACGTTCATCATCAGCCCAATCAGATCTTGGTTTCAACCGAACTAATGGTAATGGACCCTCAAAATAATCTTCTTGCTTCCAAGAATTTTCTGATGTGCGAGTAGTTTTATTACTTTGACCTCCTTTCTCATTCACCCCATTGCCAACATTTTGGTGAGATAATTGCAATTGCGGGTGCATATCAACAAGTGGGCTTGAATACGAACCATCCCTTTGCTCATTAGGGTAGTCCTTGGAAATCAGTTGCTTCTGTTTCATAGTTGAACCATCCTTTTGCTTCTGTGGGGTAACAGATGCTGAAGGCAATGCTGCCCGGAGAGAAGGAAAATCTTCTCCCCTCAACACACTAGCTTTTGGTACTGAGGGAGGATGCACTTGAGTTGCAGCAGAAACTGAATGAGCTGTAGGTGGCATATACATGCTACTGCCCCTGTTCATCACATCAATGCTTGGCAAATCCTGATCAATACCATCAGCTGAGTTATCACTAATAATCCCTTCTTTTGCTTGCAAAGCAGTTGGGCCTGGCTTTGTCCAGCCCACAGCAGAAGAGCTGGGCCTTGACCCACTTCCTGAAACTCCTCCGCCAGCAGGTCCACCACTGGATCCCGATGAATCAAACCGTTCATGCTCCTTTCGCAAGGAAGGCAGATTCAAGGGGGGTGGCACAGCAAGCTTCGGGCCAGGCTTGTGAGAACTGCGAGGTCTCGAGAGGGCCAACATTCCTCCACTGCCTCCTCCGCCATGACTGCTAGGTCGGGTTCTATTAGTTCCATACGAGTCTGAATGATGATGATGATGATGATGATGAGGATTAGAATGTCCATATGACTTGTTCAGATTCACAGACACAAATTTGGAGGTATTGGCCATGTCCCACCAAAAACCTAACTTGTACGATGAATTCCAATGATCCCCGCCACCGCATCAAAATAAACAAACCTTATCCCTCCTCTTCACGACAAAAGAGAATATACAGTTCCAATAAATCCCCCACAGCAACTTGAAGGTCAGAACAACCTGCAAACCGTGATGAAAAATATTAAATTAATAAAAGTAGTAACCTTATTAGTCTCAACTGCACAACTGTGCGTATGAATTCATTACAAAAATTAAATAAAATTCGCGATTTCACACTGTTATGTGTTTTGGATTAGTAAGGGTTTGTCTGGTAATTGTAGTTTGTCCAAACAGAGACGAGAAGAAATGAGCTCATGCATGAAAAAATAATGAATGGTTTCTATACCTTATGGTAACAGTCAAAATTAAACAAGCATATATTATAAGCAATAAAAAGCTAATAAAACTTTATTATGTAACATTGGAATACTGGATAAGGAACATTTAAACAATCCATCTGTCAGTAATCCAAAATTTGAACTCTATTAAAGACATTTTCCAACTTGAGATAAAGCAAAAGCATCTGTACGCAGCAAACTGCATCTAGTCCAACTTTCAAATTGCATGTTACAATTTTGGTGATAGATAAATGGAAGGATCAATATATACCTAGGCCCATTTGCAAGTTCCTTACGTCACTCAACTTCATGATATGGTTTGAAGTTTGTCTTTTACAATACGTTTCTATTTACAAAAAACATCATATTATTATACCATATTGGTTATATAATGCTAACTAACTAAATTGCACAGAACCGCAACTCTATGTAAGTGACAACCTTTTTTTACTCTGGTGCAAATCATTACAACACTCAACAGAATAGAATATATATTCATAGATGCAGAGACATTTTCTTTCAATTGCTGTTAATAATTAAAAAAGTATAATTTCAGCAAAAGATTATCCAAAAAAGACATCCTACACTAACTTGAACCGAATAGAATTATGCTTTTCCATTGAGTATATTTTTATTCTACCAGAAGCATTTCCCTAGCAACCCTCTTCAAGGCAAGTACTTGAAAGTCCACACAATTATCCCACCAGCTAATGTTACAGTACAATAACAAATAACGCAAAAATTGGCAACCCTTTATCTAAAACAAACTAGGCAATGTCAGATTTGACAATTGAGACTTTTCAACCAAGAAAATAGCAACCCATGGGCAATCACTCCTAATTATTCTACTTATTTCCTGCAGCAAAAAAATACAGCCCTATTTGAATCACAACCCAATGAACTGTAGACATGCATCCATTAAGAAACTAGTTAACACCCAGAAGATAAAACCAAATAATTTCAGAGACTGAATCAACAAAGAGGGAGCAAACCAATAGGCATTTGCTTTTACATCAGCATGTGGCAAGCCTTTTATGGTAGCTAGCTGGCTTATTGTATTTTAGGGAATCATATCGCTTGCCCGTCTATAGTTAGAAACTGTTATGCATTAAAAATGTGGACTGAACTACCATTGGAATTGGAAAGAGCATGAGTTCATTGAGTTGAAACAGACCTCAAGCTGCGCATGTCAGTCTTTCAATAGGATATAGATGACTTAGGAACAATAATTGATCAAAGATGTGTGTGTGTGTAGCCTAATTGACAAGTACACAAAAAAGCATAAATTGGAAAAATGGTGATGAAAATTATATTATGAAATGAATAAGATACAATCCAGATGTTAGAGAAAGGCCTATTCATACAAGCATAAGAAACAATCAGGAGTTTTGCCTCGTTACCAAACCATTTCAGCTACAACCAACAACAGGACAAAATTATGAATCCCTAGCAAGTTTTTGTTGGACAGAAAAAAGAGGAGATTTCTAGCTCTATGAAGAAAATAACAACGAATCCCCCAGATCAACATTCAACAGATACAATTGCAAACGGTCAGATTGGTTCGATTTTTCATTAAATTCAACAGATTTTCTTTCTCGGGTACCAAATGGATAAACGGAAAATCAGAAGGAATCGGAAAACTTACTGATGGTGGTAAGGACGGGTGCTGAGAGGCGCCGAAGAGTGGGGGAGGAAGTGGAGAAGCGAAGATCGCCGGAGAAGCGTATCTGGTTCTGAGAGAGGCGCCGAAGGGAGGAGATCGCGAGTGAAGGGGATGAGGGTTGTTTGTGTGTACTTTTTTGTTACTGAATTTACCGTTTCATCCTTAATTAGGTTACTCGGTAAATATTTTTCGTTTTCGTTTTTTCAATCATTTAAAAAAATATGTTTTCTTACTATAACGTTCATATTATTTATTGAAATTCATTTATAAACAATTATTAATAATATTTTTGGGTTATTCATCACCACATATTTATTTAAGCATATATACAGAATATGATGGAAAAGTATTACCTTAGATCTATGTATTTTTTTGTTTCGCCAAATGATAAAGAATGATTTACTTCATAATATTATCTCATAAAAATATATTAATTTTAAAGTAACGTACATATTATATATCAATTATAAAAATATATATTTTAAACTATTGATCATATAAGGCGTTATAACATCATAGACTTCAAACTTGTTAGAAATTTATGCTATTAACTTTGAATGAGCATATCTCATGTAACGTTTAACAACCAAACCGAATTTTAAAAAAACGCATCCAACGTAAATATGAGATAATTTAAGACAAACAACTGCATATAGCATACATAATAATTATTGTCCCTAACAAGAATCGATCTTTAGTGACCAAAAGAAATAAATCTCCTAACCACTAAATTAGCTTAGATGGGCAAGTTTTCTTATATAATAATATTAAACTTTCAAATTTTTTTCATTTTGTAGTTTTGATAATAAATGATAAAAATACCTTTCTGTTTCAAAAATTCAAAATATATGTCATTGTTATTTTAAATTTTTTCCAAATTCCTTAATTGGACCACAATTGGAACATGATTAAATTAAAACAAAATACATATAAGAAAGAAAGAAAGAATTGTATTTCTAAAATTATTTAGAACGAGTACAATAGAAAGAGGAGAAAAAATTGGACATGTAAGAAAGAGAAAAATTCCACTAAGAAAGAGACAAAGAAAGTGTTGGCAGCTGTCTATATTCTAGTTCAATACTACATCTACTAGCGTCGACGGCTGTTAATATTCTAGTTCAATTAGTGTTGCAAAAAACGGTTTCAAGTGCGCAAGAATTACATTTAATCAAAAACATAACACATCTGATATATGTGATCAAAAACATAAGTTAACTACAAAAAGTATGTCTTCTACATTCAAAAAAAGCTCAGACAGAAGTCTTGACATCCAATAAATGTATTGATCATACAGTCAATCCAGATGTGACATTTTAGAGTTGAAGCCTCTAAGAACCTTCAAATTCTGTACACATAACAATTTCAAAGTTAGAATTTGTAAGTACCAAACCAATTTATAAATGTAAGTTGCAACAAAAATTATTAACATAAATATAAACTTATATACCTTGTTCTAACTTCTTTACTTCTTTGAAATCCTCCTCCATCGTCATGTGAATTGATGACTTCCTTATCCAATCTTTTGTAGACACTAGAGTTTCCACGATACTTGGTGTCAACAAGCTTCTGAAATCACTCAGAATTCTACTACCTGCAAAAAAGGCAGATTCAGATGAGACAGTAAAAATAGGTACCCCTATAATATACGTAGCCATCATAACTAATATAGGAAACCTAGGAGCATTCACATTCCACCATTCTGATATGCTAAACTTTCTCTCTTCACCCTCTTTCGGATCTTCACTTAAATACTTGTCCATTTCAATTTTGATTACAATATCTTGAGAATTTTTCAGTCTCTTGTATGCAGCTCTAAACAGTCCTCCTTAAGAAGGTTGATCCTCATCCAAACTAGAAGGAGTTCACTGTGAGTTGCATTTAACTTTAAGTACTCATTAAAAAAAGCTCAAATAAAGTATTCTTAACATCAACAATAATCACAGAAGCAACAAATGAAGGGTAGATAGCATCTATAACATGGAGAACAATAGCAAGCTTATTGATATGATCAAAAATACATGCCAAAAGATAAGCAAGTTCATTTTGGACAAATCTGTCCAATATTTATCAAATTTCAGTCTCATCTTTTAAACCATTAAAACCATTTCTAAGTCATTCACAACATTATGTACTTTCGTTATTACTTATAATGTATTAGTAATTTCATCTAAAAACATATTAGATGTAACATAATTCAAACTAGAAACCCTACAAGTCAGATCACATAAATGCTTGAAGAAATGCATAAATGACTTCACAACATGTCAAGAGGTTCATT
>JAYMSW010002430.1:0-13889 GCA_036897725.1 Erodium texanum | reverse complement strand
TGTTAGCTATTACTACTTTTCAAATTATTTATTTTATTTTTCATATTTAAGTTCACTCGTTATTAAACATTGCTTCATTTTGTAGGTGTTTTTGAAGATTTAACATGGAGACTTTATCGTATGCCTATGTAAATGGAGTTATTGGTGAAGAAAAATTTCAGTTGTGAGTTTAAAATTTTATTTATTTATTTATCCGTTTATATTATTCTAGAACACTATTGTGTAATATGCTAAGTAATTTACGCGAGGACAAGAAATGAACTATTGAGTAATGTTTTGAGCATAATTTTTAATGCTAGGCTTTGTTTGTATGGTGTAAAGGAAAGTAACTCTAACATTTTGTGTTATAAATGTGAATTGAGGTGTTGAACACTTGCATAGTTTTGATATGGAGGTTTGCAACTTGCTCTTGATTCATTCTTACCGGTACAAAGAAAGCTTGTTTGTATTTAAAGAGTTTCGCAGTCCCTACTTTATCGACATCACACGCTTTTGGACACTTACATTGCAACTTGCTTGTTATTATTGTAGATACCTTGTTGTAGCTGATTTGATTGTGGTGTGGTTTATTTATGTTGTCTGGAAAAGGATTAAGCTTAGTGTTGAGAAGACTATATTTATTTTCGAAATAACACTTTTCCCTCCATCGACGAGCAACTAGGATTCATTTTTCTTCCAAGTTTTGTAATTATCTTCATTGTCAAGTTTCTAATATCATTTGTTTATGCTTTGTATTGCACCTGCTATGATGTCTGTAATTTATGAGGACAACTAGGAGGAAGATGGCTTTCTTTACATGACCTACAGTAGAGAGAATATCTTTGGGTTCTAAGCACTTAGAAATTGTATATGAATGTACAATTTGTCCCTTTTAAGACTTGCTTCCGAGAATGAATTGTCCTATCGGCTATAATTTGTGTTGGCATCCATTTTAACTAAACATGTTGGTTATGATCTGTGATTTGTTAGAATGTTTTGAGCATAATTAATTTTTTTTTTTAGAACAGAGGCTCAAAATGTTTAACCGCTTAGGGCTCCTAAACTGTCAGGGCCAACCCTGCTCAATAGCAAACTATTCCATATTTATTATTCCTGCTCTTGAATTGCAGATCATGTTTATTATTTTTGTTATCTTTTTCCTTCACAATTTTTACCCTCACGATTTTCTGTTTTTATATTCTTTATCGTCAGGCCGCAAGAGAAACTAGAGCTATCTAAGCTGTCAAAAACAAATTGGGAAAATGGATCAGGTCTATTGTGCGTTGATTGACATATGCGGCCTTCCCGACCGAGTGGATTTGGATTGCAAATAAGAAGGTTTGGAGTTAGAGCAAAAAAGGAACTGCGATCGAAAGGATCTATTTTGTGCATCCAACCGTAGGGGGAAAGTTCTATATATGCGAATGTTTTTGAATTAGTGATAGATTGTACGACATTTGAAGACATCAAGACGGTCAATGGAACAACCTACTCATCTTACAATGATGCATGTTATGCGCTTGGGTTATTAGATGATGACAATAAGTGGTTGCAATGTTTGACTGAGGCTGCTACGTGGGCATCGGGTCATGAACTTCGTCGATTGTTTGTTACAGTACTGCGTATTCATTGTTAGGTTGCTGACGCAGGTGAGCTATGGCGGACATATAACATAATATTATCTGACGATATAGCGGTTATGCAATGTCGGAAGTACAAGGCCAACAACCTACAACTAACCGATCAACAGGTCGAGGCATTCACCCTTGCCGAGATAGAAAAGCTGATGCTAAAAATGGGTAAGACTTTAAGGGACATCAATGGCATGACATTGCTAGACCAAGCACTTCTTGACCAGCTCCGAAATCGCATGCTGAATGAGGAATGAAACTATATTGTCGTGTTGAACAAGCAAAGATCCACGATAACCTTTTCTGTTCATTGAACGAGTGCCAGTTGCAGGCTTACAATGCAATCCTTGCATCTATTTATGATGACACTGGGAATTTGTTCTTCATGCAGGGACTTGGTGGTTCGGGTAAAACCTATCTATGGAACACGGTTATCACGAAACTAAGATTTGAGGGTAAAATTGTGTTATCAGTTGCATCGTCAAGCCTCGCAGCCTAATTGCCACCCAACGGTACAACTGCGCACTCTAGGTTTTGTATTCCTCTCGATTTGATGAATGAGTCTCCGTGTGACATCTGGCACAAAACTAACCTCATAGATTTGCTACAGCCAATGTCCTTGATCATATGGGACAAAGCTCCTATGGCCCACAAGCATTGCTTTGATTCTCTAGACAGAACTCTAGGTGATATTATGCATGCGTGGTATCCTGACAGTTCCCAACGCCCGTTTGATGGACTCACGGTTGTTTGTGGGGGTGATTTTTGCCAGATTTCGCCAGTTATCCCTAAAGGTTCACGTATGGATATTGTGAATGCGTCGTTGAATTCGTCATATTTGTGGTCATCGTTCAAGGTATACGAGCTTGGTATCAATATGCGGCTTACGTCGAGTTTCCTCACACAGGACGATGCATGAGATATTGTTGAATTCGACAAATAGATGCTACAAGTCGGTGATGGCTCCCATTATGAATGTATGCATGATGAGATGGTTACCATCCCCACAGGGATTTCATTAGAGCCTTCAGATACACCAATAATGGCCCTCATCAACATTGTGTACCCGGTGTTCACATCCAATTCATGTGATCTAGTGATCTAACTGAACAAGCTATACTAACACCCAAAAATGACATGGTCCAAGAAGTTAACGACCTCATGATGACCATGCTTCCGGGTGAAGGCATGACGTATTTGAGTTCTGACACTATGTGTAGGGGCAGTATCCAAACCACAAATGAAGATCTCATATACCCTACTAAATTCCTTAACAAGGTGCGATTCTCTGGCCTGCCAAATCATGAAATCTATTTGAAAGTTGGATCACCTGTGATGTTGTTGCGCAACTTGAACCAATCAGAGAGGTTATGGAACGGTACAAGATTGTTGATAACAATGTTAGGAGATTGGTCTGTCCGTGGGATATTATATCTGGAAGCCACAAAAGTAAGAATGTCACGATTCCCAGAATAATATTATCCCCGAATGATTCTAAGTGTCCGTTCAAGTTAAAGAGGAGACAACTACTGGTAGCACCATGCTTTACTATGACAGTCAACAAGTCTCAAGGCCACTCTCTGAAAGTTGTTAGCTTATTCTTACATAAACGGGCACTACACCAGAATGCAACATACACGGCATAAAAGAAAAGTCGTATATCTTTGCTATATGGGTCGCGTATGTCTACACGACTCATTGTGTGCCACGTATTTTGTGTCGTGTATGCCTAGCCATGTATGACTATACACGACACACTTACAAATAGAGTATGTCGCGTATGTTGACATACGCGGCACAACATACACGGAACAAGTGTGTCGTATATGTCATGTATGCACGACACAATAAATTGTATAGCATATACACTAAATATATGACATAATTAAAGAGCGTCGTGTATGTAACAAATGCATATATGACATAATTAGCTCGAGTCGAATATGTAATACATATACAACACAATAAAATAATGCCACATATGTTGTATATACATGGCTTATTTTCCTATGAGGCATATTTTTGTCTTACTTATACCACGTATGTAAAATCATAATTTAAAAAAAAGTCGAAATTTATATTCCAATGCTATTGAAACCTATGCTCAACCAGAGACCAAATACATCATTCAAGAACAAGAAACATAACCTACATTCACAAATACAATAAAATACAAGGAATGTAACCTGTGTATTCACAAAAACAATAGAAACCTACCAGAAATACAACTTGTTCACAAAAACTACTTGTTGTTGGATTTCATCAATTGCAAATGAAATCCATTTGAGCAACCATACATGCAATACCATTCTTCCAAAAGACCAAAAGGTTAAGATATAAGTAGGAAATAGCTTAGCAAACATTACATAGGGGGAGGTGGAGGCAGTTGCTGATGATGAGGGACGTTGAGGGTGCTTAATAATCCAGCCAATTGACTTGCAACTTGTCTAGCAACCACTTCGTTGACACGACATTGTACCTCAGCATCCATAGCTTCTCACTCAACTTCCTATGTTGCACGCTCGCTAGCAAGCCTTGCTTCCAATCGCTCATTTAATCGTTGTTCAAGCTCCGCCGCTGAGGTAGAGGACTGTGAGTCAGAAGCCCTAGGCAAAACAAAAAAAACAATTATTTGTAATTGTTAAATATAAACTTTGAAGATTAAACAAATAAAATACAGAAACTAAAATTCAAACAAACTTACACTGAGCACATCACAGAGCATGATCCGCTCCTCGTCAGCTACATCAATATATCTACCACTTCTCATTGACATCCTTTGTCTTATGATCATGACAATGACTCTCGTCATCTTCTGCATTTTAAAGTTCGGATCAAATGGACAGTAAGGCTTATTCCTCGCTGCATCCCACTCCATACGTCTTGGTCTATGTGCATCTGTATATGCACATACATCATGGGCTGCATAGAACCCCCTCTGCCGCTCTTTTGACGTGCTCGCACCTGAACTTTCGGCCATGGTAGCACAACCCGCCTTCGGAGCATTCCTTCTCACACTCATGCTTGTGCCAATTATTAAGCGTGAAGGGAGAGATTCAGCCCCAATGGTTTGGGGATGTGGTTGTTCAGCAGAACCAGTAGGGATTATACATTGTATTTGTTGTGTGGTAGGCCTCTCACCCCCAGGCCCTATCTAAGTCTCCAATTGTGCTGAACCCGTGCTCAGTCGAGCTCTTGTGTTATCATACATCATCTTCTCCTTCCCCTTATCCTTTCTTAGAGGCATTCTAAAACAGATGGAAGAACTAAAATAGGTCATAGACTTATTATTTTGGATCTTTTCAAGTAACAACAAATTGTGGATAGGAAAAGTCTTGGACCAAACAAGCTATCATCAGTCAAATTGCACGGTGCTCTTATGAGATATGAAAATGCACATATCATAAAAACAAATATTAAAAATCTTGGACCAAACAAACTATTGAATCAATTTTACATTTATGAGGCCTAAACTAAGTTTAGAAAAATTATTCATCTCATATTTAACTTAAAATAAAATAGTTAAAAATGAAACCCAACTCATGCTCCATTATGGTATTCTCAAATCATATATTCAACAAATCAAACTTCCACAGTTCGTTTAGAGTCTCAAGCCTACCTATTTTCTAAAGAAATCAACACATAAGAACAAAGTGGTAAGTCAAAAGTCATTAACCCGTACATCATCTAAATAAATCTGTACATCATCAAAGTGGTAAGTCAAAAGTCATTAACCCGTACATCATCAAAAGTCAAGAACAAAGCAGGTGTGAGGAAGGATAATCAGCAAGCTTTAGCAACAAAAAAATAAGACATCATCTAAATAAATCCACGAAAGCACACATGCAAGAGCTATTGGGGAAAGAGAAGTCACCAGACTGGAGTTAAAATCAGCTGACAAAGTTGTCCCGATGGTCCGACGAAGATCAACCTGCTTTGAGAGAGAACTATTCAGACTGAAACCCTAAGCAAAAATGAGAGAAATAAAAACAAAGACTAAGATGAATAGACAGAGAAAGAGCGTGGGAAAGTAATGAAAATTGGGGAAATTTTAGGTGGGGAAATTCTAGAATTTTGGAGGGGATAGGTTTAACATCTGTAATTTAGCTTTAGCACTTGGGTTAAAAATATCATCCACACGTACTACTTAAATTAGATTAAAATAATAAAAAATTATAGTAATCTAAATAAAAATAAAATAAGATAATCATCCTCGTCATTCTACTTGAAGTAGGTTAAAATAATAATAAATTTTAATAATTCAAATAAGAATAAAACAAGTTACTGATTGTTAAATAAATACCTAGCAAAGTTGAAATCTCACTTAACTACGACAACATCATCCAGTACTTAAGTTACATTCAAATCTTATTTAATTGAAAAAAAATCCCATCATTCGGTAGTCAAATTACAATCCAACATCGATTAAATTACCTAATTTAATAATCCGGATCGTCTTCCTCGTTATCTTGGGGGATCTCATCTGAGTCTTCGGAGTTGTTGAACCCTTCTTCTTCATCAAAACTATCTCTTTGAATCACATGATTTGCCTCATACTCACCGTCTCGTGGAAGATGATCGGTATGTGGTAATGTACCAAAATCAATCCATATGTCACGTATAGGGACGACGGGAATTGTTCTTTCGAAAGGCTCTTGATATGGTTCTTCAACTTCGTACACGGGGCCACGATTTTGGTTTCTTGCAAGTGTGCTATCCTTGTAGGTACCTCTATGACACATTTTGTTAACAACCTTCCAAGACTGTCCGTTACAAGGATCATCGACATAGAATACCTGTTTTGACATTGTAGCTAGACAAAATGGGTTTTCCTTGTAATAGTCTGTAGATGTGTCAATCGAAATCAGACCTCGGTCAACCTTTTGGGTAAGCTCGTCAAACTATCTACACTTGAATACTATGACGGTCATACCATAAGGATACGTTAACTCTACAACATGTAAGAGAACACCGTAATAATCAACACCGCCCGCTTCAACCATCAAACCGCATTTTTGTGTTTTTCGTGTGGAGTCTTGCTCTAAACAAACAAACTTCACTCTATTAACATCATACTACGAGTATACGTTACCATATTGCGGTCCAAGTGAAAGAACAAATAGTTCTTTGAATGCAAGATCACGAGACATCTGTGTATGGTATGAATGTTAGTTGAATTATTAAGATGAAATATGCAATATGATTTAACAAGAGGAATTTTCTAACGGAATCTTTGAATGAAATGTTGAATGACTCAATGCGCTGCTCCAGCGTCCCCTTCGAACATCATGCTTCGAAATACTCCTTGTGGTCATCGACTTGTTTTTGTGCTTCATAGCAATTCTCAATTACCGCTCAATGGGCCCACCACAACTCAGAATCATTTAACTTATTGCCTCTCACAATATTAAGTGGACTCACAAGAGGGGAACACACCGAAATGTTCCACGAGTTTGCTCTTGTACTTGCCTCTGCGAAATTCGGATTAGGGCGATCGTCGAGGTATAAATTCATGAAGGACACACACTCTTTCATGATGTATCTCTCTGTTATACAGCCCTCCGGGTATCTCTTATTGCACACATACTTCTTATATTCTCCGAGTTGCCTATAAGGTATTATGGCTATTAGATGCCAACAACTTGAAATGATTTTTAATAAATAAAAAACTAACTAAAATAAAGACATACCTCTGCATTGAGAACATCCATGTGAAGTGTACAGGCTCCAACATCAGGACTTGTTAAGGAAGATGACGGCACAAATGAACCATGACTGTGTGAAAAGCAGGAGGAAATATCATTTCTAACTTGCACAAAATCATTACTATATCTGTATCCAATTGATGAACATCTTCTCTTCTCAACTCCCGGGAGCACAACCTTTGAAACCATCTTCCCAACTCTACAATGGTGTCCGCAACGTGTGGAGCAACATACGGACGTATAATTATTGGAAGGATCCGTTGAATTAGTACATGAAAATCGTGCGTCTTCATTCCTATAAATCTCTTGTCCGCCAAATTGACTTTGCCTCAAAGACTTCCTGCATAACCACTTGGATACTTGATTCTAGCAATTCTTTCAAATACCTCTGCACATTTTTGTGGCTTTACAGAATAATCAGCTTGTGGTAGAGTATATTTTCCTGTTACACGTGACTTCTTCGCCCATTGTCCTTGGCGGATGCCTCTTTCTTTGAGTGTCTTCTGAGCCTTAAAATCGTCTTTCGTCTTTGATTGAATGCCAAGTACGGTGCCCATGATGTTATCACACACATTTTTTTCTATGTGCATGACATCTAAAGCATGTCGCACACTTAAAGTCTTCCAGTAAGGCAGCTCATAAAATATACTGACATGTGTCCAACATAATTTCTCCTTCTGTGATCGCGCAAAATCAGAATGCAGACTCTGTGTAGGATAGGTATGACGATTGATCTCTTCAAATACTTCCTCTCCAGAAAGAATACGAGGAGGTCCTTTTAACTCTACATTCCCATCAAATTTATCGCCCATCATCTTGTAAGGGTGATCATACCTTAGATCTCTTCGGGCCGCACCTTATACCATCCTTCCCTGACTGTATTTAGCATCAATGTCATCGTGACATACTGGACATGCCTTGTAACCTTTTGTTTGAATACCGCCCACATTCCGAGTCCCGGGAAATCACTAATCGTGTACATCACAGCTGCACGCATCTGAAATTTCTCCTCACCAAACCGATCAACAGTTTCAACTCCAATGTTCCACAAAACCTTTAAATCATCGATCAAAGGTCGCATGAAAACATCTAGACACTTTCCTGGAGACTTCGGACTGGATATCAACATCGCCAATATGTTGAATTCCTTCTTCATGCATAAAGACGGTGGCAAGTTCAAAGGGATCAAGACGATTGGCCATATGCCATAGGACGTGCCACCAACATCGAACGGACTAAACCCGTCAGTAGCAAGAGCGAGTCGTACATTACGAATGTCCTTCGCAAAGTCTGGGTGTAACCTACAACTCCAAATTAAAATAAGAAATAAGAAAATAAAATGATGTCGTACAATTGCATCATTTTATAGCTACGTGTTTGTCGACATGTGAACTTACAAGTCAAATTTCTTCCATGACTCTCCATCAGAAGGATGTACCATTCCATCATCTTTATTTTCCCTTTGTCCGTGCCATCGCATCTGATCTGCTATCTGTGCTGACATATATAAACGCTACAGCCTGGGCAACTCGTGGAAATATCGAACAGTTTTCCTTTCCAATTCTTTCTCCTCCTTCGTCCATCTAGGAGTATTGCATACAGGACATTTTTGAAGCTTTTATTTCTCATCGTATTATAGGATGCAACCGTAATAGCAAGCATCAATGACCTTATAGCCCATCCCAACACTCTTCAAGGTCTTCAGTGCTTCCTTATGTGACTTGGGGTAGTTATTTGGTGAAGGAATTAGTTTCTCATGTTTGAGAAGAATCTGATCAAATTGATTCTATGTGAAGTTGTACTTCTCTTTTATTGACACTAATTCTAATAAGACAGTCAATTCAGTGGCACTAGAAGACGAGTAAAGCGGTCTACGTACTTGTTGCATCATTATTTCATAATCATCGGCGGCAGCTTGGGAAGTTGGGTCAACGTCGATAGCTTGACTATCCTCCTCATCTACTACCTGCACAAAATCCAAAAATGAATGATGATGGTTTACATCTTCCACGTATTGCATTGTCGAGTCCACATTGTTGCTAGAAGAGGCTTCAGTATGCAATAACGACATTTCTCTCCGTTGGTAATAGGATGGTCTGTTCGACACTTCACCATGTAAACTCCATTCCGTGTAACCTCGCATTATCCCAGAGTCAATTAAAATATGATATCCACACGACACACACAAACCGCTTGTGTCGTGTATGAGGCCATTGACTTGTTGACCACACAATACGCAACTTCTGTTTTTAATTGTGCCATGCCTTCCTGCGTACCCTTCAATAAGACTCAAGATAACTGAAATAACATTAGCAACAATTAAGCACCCCAAAAGATAAGTCATTACTTTCCCGTACCAGTTTAATACCTTTTGAATAATGCCACTCTCACGTCAGCCTGAAATATACTCATCCAAAAATGAAACCTAAAAAGCGAAACTTGACTCTTGTGTTTCATCACTTAGCCTGATGGTCTGCTTCACTCTCCACTCCTTCTCTACCCTTTCACCATAAACACTAGCCAAATAGTCCATTGTCTTGTAATGTACTGGAACAACCTTATAAAATATCCCTTTGTCATCGTATTCCACTCCATTATCTTCATCCGAATAAGTTGTTGAAAGAAGAGTAAAAAGAGTCAGCTCACTATTGGAACTTGCATCTATTAGTTTAAGTGGCAAACTTAGAAAGTCATTAATAGTTTCTGCTAAAAACTTCTACCCTTCCATCTCCAAGACATCAAGCAGAGGAGAAAATGGCCTCATGATCCTTGATTTCATTAGGGGATCTATGTTGAGTGCTTTCTGGAGCTTCCGATGTTCCAAGTGACCATAAATAAGTAGAAGTTGTGTTGCACCATCGTTCTTAGGCACACTTATAAAATCAAGCTCAAAATTATAAAATCAAGCTTAACTTCCTTAATCAGCTTCGTGACCTCCTGAAACACATCAATCCCTTCTAATTTAGCATTGCCAACCTTCTTTCTCTCCATTATCATCCAGAACCAAGTTGTCACCTCCCCACAAGAGATGTGTTCCTCAAGGTTACCATGCTTGGAATAGTACGAGAGTCTTGCAATTGCATCCATCATATCAGTCGATTTATTCATGACCAACACAGTTGAAGTTCCCCATCTTGACCGGACACCCTTGATACAAATAGTAATTAACTCCAAACGTCTGCATCCCAATAGTAACAACTTAGCAATTCGCTGCACCATCTCAAACATCTTTAGAGCTCGCCGAGCCAACAACAACTCACCATAAGCAACAACATAATATTTGAGCCTCACTTCAAAGCCAGATGAAGGTAGCTCGTGAATGTATGCAAATATAAGAACCATATCGCCAACATTGTATTCAAGAGCCTCACAGTTCTCTGTAATAACACCCTTAAAGTGATGATTGGTCTCATAATACATTTGTAATGCCTCCTCAACCCAGCTTACCCCAGTTTGTAGAACCCGGAATAACAAACATGCTCTCCAAGCACAAGCCGCAAAAACAATCAGAACCCATTTGCTCTTCAACTGCAATCCTAACATCCATATATATCCAAGAACAACAACGCGTCATCCTTCACATTCCGCTGCCTCTCTTTCACTTTATAACTCAAGTAGCTAGACGACTCATAACAAACACATCCAAGAGAAACAGAGAAAGATAATTGTGCTAAAAATTTGCTCTCATCATAAGTTATTGATGAATTCAACCTTTTTATGGTACCTGCAATCCATACCTCATCACTGCCTTCACAAAACGTAATTCCTCCACCGGGGACTGGATAATATTGAGGTCTGCATAAATAAAGTCATATTTTCAGCATCTATTTTATCCGATCTTGGCTCAATAATTAGCAGCACATAAGCCTTAATTTCATAGAGAGCACCAAACTTATCGGGAGGAACTCGAGAACCTGTCACTTCCCTATCCAGTAAAGCAAATTCAACAAGAGAATCTCCAACGTAGATGCACGAACCAGAATTTAAACTAAAAATAGGCAAATCAGCACCACATCTCATAACTTCACTACATACTCCCAAATATAATGACAGAGCGTGAGAGTTACCATTCAAACAAAACTTACCAATAGAACTTGAGTAACACGCTTACCCAATTTCTTAGAAATGACCTTGAGTGCATCAGCTCACACAATGCTTCTATTATAAATGGAGCATTTTTGGAACCAAATTTCCATCTCCTGAGTTACTTACTTGTTCAGTGATTTGTTGTTCCTCATTAATGTATAAATGTTAGAGGTCTCACCATTAGCACCAGATTCAGGCCATTTATCAATTATCATGCATGACTTTTCAAACCCCTGCCTCCCATCATTCTTTACCCAACGAGACTCCAAAATAATAGATAACTCCAAAGAATTCAACCTACCAGTAATTTGCTTAGCTAGATGAGAAGAGCAAAAAGCAATATGAATTGATCTTACCTTCAAAATTCTCAATATTTTCTGACTTTACCCTACAACGAACAGTAGCATCATAATAGCTTTACTCTCTAACCTCTGCTCTAACAACTCTTTGTTTTCTTTCATTTGGTTGCATAAGATACCAGAACTACAATGCCACATCTGGTTGTAATTGCTTCAGACAACAGTTAAATTCACAGTCCTTATGTCTCCTGAAGACCCCCCCGATATAACATCAATTATATAATCATTTATCAGCTCCAAAACCTCATCTTCCCCGCTTCCATAAAGTCCACTTTAGCACCATTAACAACGTCTCTTGATGTATGGGAATAACCCAAATAAGCCTTTGAAGTATGGTTCCCCATCTCCAACAAAACTTTACAAAATACCAATTTAGTAATGACAATTCTATTACAACTCAACTTCACTCCTTTACCACAAAACTCAATTTCCAGCGTATGAAGCTCCACAGTTGGTGATTCCAAACAATTCAAGGTCGCATAGATACTCATTAAAGTGCCAATACCAATGCGTGAGTCAACAATGCTATTTTAGTGCATAGCTAGACTGGTAAAGAAATTACCTCAAATTTGCCCAACATCTTTTGCATTAGCATATCAATAATCATCTTGAGTGCATTCGAATTCTCAACATCTGGAATCATTACCCAAAAATCAATCTCTACACTCCTGAGAATTTCTCCCAACCTAGCTTCCTTCCACTCCTGTTGTTGGTCCCTTTCCTGTCTCTCCAGTACAGCTTGTTGCTCCTCTATATGTTTCTCAATGGATGCTTGCGCTTGCACCCAGATTTGTTGTTCACCCAAAAACCTCGTTTGGAGCCGGTCCTCAATAGCAAACTCATATCTCAACTCATACTCACCGCTTCTAGTTGCTCCAACATCGCCGTCATCTCGGCCCATCGAGACACCTCTTCCGGTCTCCATTTAACCCGACATGGCTCATGATACTCTTGCAATTTCCCATCCAACTGCTTCGCGAGCACTCTCTGCTTCAGGTAAAGCCCTTCGATCTCCAACTCCAGCGAACTTTATCGCTGGGTTTGCTGCTCCGACGGACGTTTAGCATGTCTGAAACACGCATCTTCAGCTTCTTTCGACAAGTCATCAATGGACCAAGATGTCAAACCCTAAGAATCGCTAGCTATATATATGAAGCCCTTACACAGGCAAACCCTTCCCACGCATAAGCTTTGTCTCTCCGCCTTTGTCGCACCAGTTGTTCGTGAGCACCAGAGCTAGAAGCGTGAGTAAGATAAGGTAGAAGCTCTCATGTATAATGTATCCATTACACGTGAGCATCCATGATATCCCCAAACGATCCCGTATTCTCTCTACTTTACTCTCACCCAACGATGTTGTCTCTCCTCTCTTCCTTATAAACCTTCTAAAAGAAGTAAGGATCATGACACCCAACCACAACCTTATCGATTTTTTTATTTTTTCTGTTAACACCGCCCCGAATTTTTCCAATTCTGCTGTTACCGGTGTTGGTGCAGACTGGTTTTTCCAGCCCCTACCCAGATTCCCCATATTTAAAATTACATTTTTTTTATTTATAAAAAAAGACAATTGTGAAATGTCACTTCTCTTAAACATTTCGGTGTTTTTGATGAAATTCTTGTGTCAGACGAGAATATCAATGAAGCATCTACAAGTTGTAGGCAGGCGATCGATCCCATGGATGTCAAATTCCAAACACTAACGCTACTTCATAAAGTATAAAATAGTTAAGAGACTTTTTTGACAGCGATAATCAAAAGACTCGGTACGAAAAATACAGCTGATCAACAGAAAAATATAGATATAGTTGATATGAGGTTTTCATTAAGTGGAAATCATTATATATGTACGATTACTTTACCCATCAAAGCTCGAAACATTATTGAGCTTAATTATTAAGAATCAATGGAGGAGCCAAAGCTTGAGATTGAGATCATCTCCACCGAGACCATCAAGCCATCTTCTCCGACACCTGACAACCTCAGAACCTTCAATCTCTGCACTTACGACCAACTCAATCCTCCAATTTATGTCGGACTCGTCTTCTTCTACCCATACAAGGCCAACGGGAACGACCGTCACTGCCTTCTGAAGTCGTCCCTGTCGGAAACCCTGACCCGCTTTTACC
>JAYMSW010002429.1:0-13892 GCA_036897725.1 Erodium texanum | reverse complement strand
CCGACGGGGTTTGACGGCAACCTCCCGGCAACCTATATCAGCTCAATCCAGTCCTGGCCTAGCCACTGGAGGTCAGATCCATGCGTGCGGGGTTGACTGGTGCCGAGATCTGGGCTGCGGTGAGGTATGGTAGCTGGAGCTGGAGGGAAGCACGAGATCGAGACAGAAGCACAACGAGTAGGCAATGCTCTTACACCTGTGCGTGGAGATCGGAGGAGAAGGGAAAGCCCGAAGGCTATCCTGTGACAACTACGGCGGATGGATCTTGGGAAAAAAAAGAAGAAAGAGAAAGAGAAAGAGAAAGGGCGCCTAGTTTTCATTTACATTGATTAGGACATTTACATTTTATTAGTGTAAATTTCAAGAGGCATGTCATTGTCCAGTTTGATACTTGTGTCAACGTTTTAGACATGGAAGAAAACAAGAAGTCCACTAAACTTAAAAAAAGGATTGAGATATTTTGTATTTATTTTTATAATTAACATTGATTTTAATAAAATTAAAAGAGCTTGGAGTTTTTCATTTATTTAACGGAGTTAATATTTTGTATTTAAAATGTTAAGATTTAATATTAACTTTTTCTTATATAACAACTGTCTTTTCATTACAAAGGTGTTCTTTTTTTACTTCATTACGAAAGATTGAGGAGAATGAGGACGAGCTTGACTATTTATTTGTTAACTTTTGTTAAGGAGGATGACTATTCACGTACTCTTAGACAGCGACAGAGCTAACATTTTGTATGAGAGACGACACCAATAGTTTATTTATTTATTATTATAGTAAATAACATAAAACCATTATAAATTATTTAAATATTAAAATTGTATAAAATGATAATAAATGAATACTCATAAAAAAATGTAACCTCGAAATTTCATTATTTTAAAACTGTAAAAAAATAATTTTCTATTAGGTAATACTATTTTCATTTTTTTAAAATATCCTACAATTTATTTTACTAAATAAACATCATCTCTTATTATAAATAAATAAATAAATCTTCTTTCAAACACTTATGCAAATAGACTTAACAAATAATAATTGAGAATCATATTCAAATTCTGTGAATAAAGACTTACGTGACCCAGCCCATACATTCTAGTATATAGTTTTATCTTGTTTGTTAACAAATAAATATGCAATTCTATTAAAAATAAGATTTAAAATTAAAATTATATATAAAGTATAGTTAATCTCTATGATTAGTTAACTTTGTTAAAATATGTCAAATATATATAAGGAAAAAATAATAATTTATTATTAATCTCTTAAATATGTATTTTTTTTGAAATAAATACAGTATATATTATATATCAATCACGAATACATACATATCAACTATTGAGAGTACATACTCTAGACTTGGTGGGAATACCATTTTCTATAATCAGTTTTAAATGAATATAGCTTGTATACTGTTAAATAATCAGAACAGACTTGATAGTACAGTAAATATAAACCAATAATACAATAAATACGTATCTAAATAAAACGTAACTGACACTCAAGTATTCCCACCATGATGTGAACCCAAATAGCTAAAAGAAAAAAATAACTCATTTAACTATTATGATAATCTTGATAGATCTTAAATATGCATTTACTTTAATGCAAATGGTTTATTTTGTTTGGCACCCACTTTAACAAAAAAAGAAACTTGACCCAAATATTCCTACCCAATAAAAGGCCGCGGTTATATGGTAATATCTATAAACTTGTGTCCTCATTGGTAAGGTAGGGCATAACCATGGTTAGTGAAGGAGGGTTAGAGTCCGGTTAAGGTTAGAACAGTAACTAGAAAAGCCTATAAAAGGCACGCTCGTCCTCTTTCCTCTCATCACACATCATTTTGTATGATCAAGCCTTTACTTCCGTCTCCATTTTCATTAGCTTGATCAGTACCAATCTCATCAGGTTCGTCTATTTATCATCCATTTTTAATTATTATCAGCAATGCCATTGCAGTTGCGATTTTAATTTCATTTCTATTTCTCATGCATAGAGATTTACATTTGGCAGGGAAATGGCACAGAACGGAGGAACTAACGGGTTGAAGAAGGTACAGACGAACGGGAACGGGATCGGTAACGGAATGAGTAACGGGAACGGGATGTGCCACGACGACAGTGCCCCGCCGGTGAAGGTCAAGACCATCGACGAGCTTCACTCGCTTCAGAGGAAGAGATCGGCTCCCAATTCTCCGTTGACGGGCGCTCAAAACTCCTTCGCCACGCTCTCCGAGGATAAACGTCAAAACCAACAGCTCCAATCGATAAGGTACACGTGCCACCCACGCGATCTACTTTGAGGACTTGCTGATTCGTGGGACCCATATTTGCGCACTTTCTCGTAGAAGAAAGCGGTCATAAAAAAAATATTATTTATTCTTTATAAAATCTAAAATAAACTCTGATAAAAAAAATCTAAAATAGATGTATCAAAAAAACATATATTCTGAAATAGATATAAATTAATTTGGATTCTAGCAAATTATTTGAGCTACATTTATTAAACATTTTTACTCGAATTCGTAAGCTTGAACATGATTCAAGCATAAGGAATAACCAAAATATGAATATAAATTCTTTATATTATTCGTATCATTTAAGAAGACTAATGGGCTTGTCTTGTTGACATCAGTGCCTCGTTGGCCTCTCTAACAAGAGAAACTGGGCCGAAGGTGGTGAGAGGGGACCCATCAAGAAAATCAGACGGCCCAAAGCCCGCCGCGCACCACCACCATGTGGTCGCACCCACCATCAGTGTCAGCGACAGCTCCCTGAAGTTCACTCATGTCCTCTACAACCTCTCTCCCGCCGGTAACTATCCAGACCACCATTTCTCAATCAAAAACCAGATTAAAACTGTAACTGACCCTTAAAACCTCATCGGTTTGTGCTTTTTGATGTTGATCCAGAGCTGTACGAGCAGGCCATCAAGTACGAGAAAGGGTCGTTCGTTACATCGAGCGGAGCTCTGGCGACGTTGTCCGGAGCCAAAACCGGTCGGTCTCCCAGAGATAAGCGTGTCGTCAGGGATGCATCCACCGCTCAGGAGCTCTGGTGGGGCAAGTAAGTGCCCCCAATTTTATTCCATAATTAATAAGCTTTTATGATCTTTCTAATTCTAGTCTTAATTACTTTTACTAATTAAGATTTTGATTTGGAATTTTATGATTCAGAGGCTCACCTAACATTGAAATGGACGAGCAAACATTTCTGGTTAACAGGGAGCGAGCTGTTGATTACTTGAACTCATTGGACAAGGTAATTTTATTTAGTTAGGTTCTTAAACTACAATAATTTTAGCTAATGGGTGTAAAGTTTAAACCGGATCGACTCATCTGCATATGGAATGGAGACCATAGGGTGCTCTATAGTGTGCAAATTTTAAACAGGTTATATATATTGGGTTAGGATCTTGCTACATTGCTAGAAGATCAAAGCTTGTTAGCTGGGTGCATCCCTTACCTTTATATATATGACTCACTTTTCTTATTCCTGTTAGATGTAAGATTATACTTCAAAAATTGGAATTCATGTAGTTTTGTTATTTTTTGAAAACAATCTTGAAATTGATCATGCATAGCTAAGAACTTGACTGAATTTATGTAAAAAATCCTCAATTTTGCTAGTCAATTAGATCCAAATGATTATTGACTCCATCCCATGGCTGTTTTTATTGATGGTGGTTTGATATTTGATTTTCGGGTTTTTGTGCAAATGAAGTAAGTTCTTGGACCTCATTTTCATTGATACTAGTATGGTATTTTTCATTTCTAGGTTTTTGTGAATGACCAGTTCTTGAACTGGGATCCAGAGAACAGAATTAAAGTCCGGATTGTCTCTGCCAGAGCTTACCATTCTCTGTTTATGCACAACATGTAAGTAATCATGCCAAGGAGGCCTAACTCAGTCTTCATAAGTAGTGCTCTTAACGTAGTTTAGTGTGCAGTTTTAATAATTGGATGAGGTGCAGGTGTATCCGGCCCACTCCTGAAGAGCTGGAGGATTTCGGTACTCCAGACTTCACCATATACAATGCGGGTCAGTTCCCTTGCAACCGATACACCCACTACATGACATCCTCAACTAGCATAGATCTCAATCTTGCTAGAAGGGAAATGGTCATCCTTGGCACTCAGTATGCCGGGGAAATGAAGAAAGGTCTGTTCGGTGTCATGCACTATCTCATGCCTAAGCGCCAAATCCTCTCCCTTCATTCTGGCTGCAACATGGGCAAAGACGGTGATGTCGCCCTTTTCTTCGGTTTGTCAGGTACACTATCATTGTATCATATGCTAACTATGTTCTTGGCGGGTTTGTGTTTTATTAAATTAGTTTTTATGGTTTTAGGTACTGGAAAGACAACCTTGTCTACGGACCACAACAGGTATTTGATTGGGGATGATGAGCATTGTTGGGGTGAGAACGGTGTGTCAAATATTGAGGGTGGTTGCTATGCAAAGTGCATTGATCTCTCGAGGGAGAAAGAGCCTGATATCTTCAATGCCATCAAGTTCGGCACTGGTATGTTATCTCTTCTAACCCATCAGGAATTTTCAATTTTGTGCAAAATGCAAATTTTACAAAGCTTTATATCGAATTTTTTTTTGTTTTGACTGGCAGTTCTGGAAAATGTTGTGTTTGATGAGCACACTCGAGAAGTAGATTATACTGACAAATCTGTTACAGGTAAGGCTCAGGACTACTTACAATCTTCGGTTGCACAGGGTTTTGTTTTTGATTTGTCTGTTTTGTTCTTCTTGTTGTAGAGAACACTCGTGCGGCCTACCCCATTGAGTACATACCCAATGCAAAGCTACCATGTGTTGGTCCGCATCCGAAGAATGTGATACTTCTAGCGTGCGATGCATTTGGGGTGCTCCCACCTGTGAGCAAGCTGAACTTGGCGCAGACCATGTACCATTTCATCAGCGGCTACACTGCTTTGGTATATTTTGCTGCTCAATAACATTTCCATTCTAAATGTCGGTTTGTCTGATTATGATCCACATTATGTCTTGGAAACCGATAACATGAAATATTAGAGAACCTGGTTTTGGTGATTGAACTTGTTGTCTATAAAACACAGGTGGCTGGGACCGAAGAAGGCATAAAGGAGCCACAAGCAACATTCTCAGCTTGTTTTGGTGCAGCATTTATAATGCTGCACCCGACCAAGTATGCAGCTATGCTAGCAGAGAAGATGCAGAAGCATGGCGCAACCGGGTGGCTTGTCAATACTGGCTGGTCAGGTGGAAGGTACACACATCAAGTAAAATCATATTAATTGAAATATTTGGTATCGGAGAAATTACAATGACTTGCCACAAAAAAAATCTTCCTTGATCAACAATTATTTAAATGTATCAAGATTTAGGCTGAAGACCATCCCATATGTAGAAGGGAGGTCTATTTTTGCCACTTAACCCAACAAGAGTTGGTGAGAGATCAAAGATGCCCAACCGAAATAGGAGAAATAAGGCTTCAGAGATACTGCTGCTGGGAATTGAACCCTGGTCTCATGGACACAAGTTCCACATTTGGACAAGCAAGCATTGGTATGACTTGGTATAATCTGATCACTGGTTTTAATCTTCTTGCAGCTATGGTTGTGGAAGCCGCATCAAGCTTAGGTACACTAGGAAAATAATCGATGCCATACACTCGGGAAGCCTCCTGAATGCTACTTACAAAAAAACCGAAGTGTTTGGACTCGAGATCCCCACAGAGGTGGAAGGAGTGCCGTCTGAAATCCTGGATCCAGTCAACACTGTATGTCTTGTCTCTATTTCTACTGGCATTGTAGTTACTGCGATGTGTCTGACTTTTGTTGTCTGAACTTGGTTTTGCGTTGTTGCAGTGGTCGGATAAGAATGCATACAATGAAACACTGCTGAAGCTGGCTGGTTTGTTCAAGAAGAACTTTGGAACTTTCACCAGCCACCAGATAGGCAAGGACAGCAATCTGACCGAGGAGATACTGGCTGGGGGGGCCGACTTCTGAGGATGCCATGCATGTCTGGGGTTAAGGATGTTGTAAGAGTGAATAAGATGAGAGTTCAGTTGGTTTAGCTGAGAGATTTGATGATTTAGTGTTAAATTGAGATGTGGTGTAAGATCTAGCTTAGCTAGCTGAGATGAGATGATGGGTTCAATTGAGATGTAACAGTTTCCTTCTTCCATTTAATCCATGATCCTATTCCTTTATTTCTTGATCCCAATTCATATTCGTATTTATCTGTAATTTTCTGCCCACGAGATCTCTTATTGAATCGTTAATTCAATGTGTATAATGATTATTTAGTACAATTGTGGTCCAACCTTTTAAATCATTTGCTCGGATGGGGGCATATCAGTAGCTGATATTGTTGCAATCTTGTGGTCTCTGATCCCACGACAGCCGACGAGGACAGTACAGTACATGTCAGCAATATATATATAATACTACTGATTAGTGTCTGTACGTATCAGGGTTTTCTAGTGTATGGAAGTGGATCTGATTCTTCTCACTTGATTCTCTGCATCCCATTCCCGGTAAGTTCCTCACAGAATTTCTGAATTATTAGCCTGCATTTTTTTGCTTAGTGTTTTAATTTCTTGCATAAACTGATTATAGTTTATTTAATCAAGTGATTAAGTGTTTGAATATTTGATCAAATAGATAAAGTCCACATTAATAAACAGTTTATCCACTTGATGTTGACGTGATAACAATAAATAAGAGATTTTGAGTAAGTTCAAAATTTGAACAGTAAACCAGTTTTTAACTCATTTTATACCGTACAATCACATCTTCAAACTTTTTTTCTAATCCGAAATCACCTAACTCATTGTGATGCATGTATCATATTTCTTTTTGTATTATAAAATAGAAGATATAATATAACAAATGAATAAGAATCTTTTTTAGACATGGAGGATACTATTTTTAAATTGCATTGATAAAATACAGTTGTTGAAGATGATGATATAGGGACATGGTGGAGAGTAGATTTCAAGTAGGTCTATTTCTTTACTTTGTGAGCTAATATCACCTGTTTTCAATCCACTTGATCTTTAATTACCTCTACTTAATAAAGGGAGATATTATTGTTTGTTGTACAATAGTTCTTATAAAAAAGTGAGAAATCTCCTATATTTGTATGTAGAATATATGTATCTATCAAGAAAGTTTATAAACATGAATTGTTTAACTGAGGTTGTCTTTTGTTTAAAAAGTTTTAAGATAAAATGTATTTGTTCGGATTTTAACATTAACTACATTTTATTAGGACGATTTGTCGGCATGGTTTTTGAGTCCCATTACAAATAATAATGAATAAGAGTAATTTGGTAGGTATTACTTTTATTGCAAGTCAAAATCAATGGGCATTATCATACCAGAAACATAAATAGTTTCTTACACAAGAGAAATGAAATAAATATTTGGTAGGAATACTACATAAATAAATTCAAGTATATACCTACAAGCAATGAACTTGTGTATATTCACCTGTACTCCTTGAATTATGGGAGTGTGATTGAAAAAATAATTAAATATAATTATAACAACCAAACATAATATAAAGATAATTTTAAGAACTTATTTGACATACAAACTAACTTGATTGGATTTGGAATTAGGATGGGTATTTGAGTTCGATTTGATTAACATTTTTTTTTATCATTGTATTTTACCAACAATTTTTTTTTTTGAAATAATCAACAATTAAATTAAATCATATTATTTCAATTTGATTACAAATTTACTTAGTAGATATGTATTTATCCTTCTTATAAGAAATATCAATACTTTATAGTACATATTATAATTAATTATATGTAATTGTTGAATGTGATACCTATAAATAAATAGAATTGTTATAGAAAAAAATTAAAACAGCAAATTACAATATATTTTATCTATAGATAATAGATTCATATAAATTATTCATAACTATATATATTATATACGATAATAGGATAATTTTTCATTTTATATTATGATACAAAACAAGTAAAAACATTTTTTTTTTTTGATTGAATAGAAAATGGGTAGATTGTCTTGACCGCTTTGATAGTGCCGGAAAATCTAATCAAAAGAGTGACAAATGGCGCGTCCCAATCACACTAACAACAAATAACCTCAAAAGAACAAAAGATACAACTTCAAAAACGGTCAATTTCAAATGCCGGTTCCACTCTTTTTCTATACATCCACGTGCACACTATTCCAGCTCTCCCTCCAAAATAATCATTTTCTTAAAAATATAATAATCCAGAAAAATGCCAAAAAGGAAAAATCAAAAAGTGCTTCGAAGTAATTTAAACCCAACAACCAGGTCGCTGCAAACAAGTCCCACACCACAACACTCCAAAAAGGAACCCTCCACCGCTGCACCTCCAGCCAAAATCAACGGTCCTGATCATCCCTCCGAGCTTCTTCCTCCGTTTCAACAGTTTCTCCAGTTCCCTACTGTATCATTTCCCTCCACTCCCCAACCGATCCCTCCTTTTCATCATTACTCTATTGTTCTCTTGCTCCTCATTTTCTCAATTCCCGGATTTTCTGGCGTTCCGGCTCCGGCGACGAATTCGAATTCCGTAACACGCCGTCGTTCCATTGTCGTCGCCATCTCGTTCTCGTCTTCGTTGAAGATTTGAATTTCTAGGGCTCCGAGGTTGGGATTTTTAGTTCTAATGTTGATCGAGCATGCCGAGCATTAGAGCTCCCGCCGCCAAGAGTACCACCACTCTCACGGTCAGTTCCTTCTACCGACTCGGTTTTGACTCACCGAGTTACTTCCATGTTCGTTGCTTGAGCTTGATTATGTTGTGCTCTCAGGTTGCTGTGAAATGTAGGCCGCTGTCGACCAAAGAGCGAGGCCTTGACATTGTTAGAGTCAATGATAATAAGGTTCATGTTCTGGATTTCCTCTTCACCTTTTGGCCTTTCAAATTTGGTTTCGTTCTCAATTTTTGGTGATCTGCAGGAAGTGGTGGTGTTGGATCCTGACCTGCCCAAGGATTATCTCGATCGCGTGCAAAAGAAGGAGAGAGTGTACAGATTTGATCATGCTTTCGGTCCTGACAGTACAAATTCAGTATGTAGTTTGCTCTTGTTTATGTCAGTTTTTGAATCTTTCTTAGGTGTTATTGAATATTGGAATTGGATTTCGGACTACTGTATAATGAAAATGAGCGTGTCAACTGTTGATTTCTAGAATGGAAGCTATAATTAATTAATATTTTTTAGGTAATTGTTCAGTAGGTACAATGATTTTTGATGGTTATAATGGGTTGTGTCTCTCCAGGATGTCTACAATAGATGTATATGTTCCACAATCTCTGGCGTTGTTCAGGGTCTCAATGCAACTGTTTTTGCATATGGTTCAACAGGAAGGTACTTGAGTTTATGAACTTGAACACTTGAGATTCTGTTTCTGCTTGCTTGTCTCCTATCCTTTTTATTGCAAGATCGGCTGAATTTTATCAGAGATTAATAAGGTGTTGTTACATTCTGATATGTGGTGTCTCTGCAGTGGTAAAACGTATACTATGGTTGGGACTAAAGAAGATCCTGGATTGATGGTTCTCAGTTTGCATACAATTTTTGATCTAATCGAAAAGGATGATAGTTCGGATAAGTTTGAAGTCACTTGTTCCTACCTGGAAGTTTACAATGAAGTATGTTTTTTTTTTTAATATAAAAAAATTAAGCTATCAATTTTGTTTTTATCAGTATAAAATGTTGACAAATAATTTTCAATGCGGACAGGTCATCTATGATTTGCTTGAAAAATCATCAGGACATTTGGAGCTAAGAGAGGATCCTGTACAAGGAATAATTGTTGCTGGGCTCAGGAGTATCAAGGTTCATTATGTTCTTTGAATATAACCGTGGATATTATTTCCTTGCCTAAACGTACTTTGAGCCTTGTTTATCTTGTAAAGTTTGAATCTCAAAAGTTCTATTTCAATCCAAGTAGTCACTGTAGCAGATGCTTTCCAGTTTTCAGCCATAGTTTTGTTAGTTGTGTTCTATGATTGGGACAACTATCAGCTTCTGATGACATTTTGGTTGCAACATAGGTCCACTCAGCCAATAAGATACTTGAACTTCTAAATCTGGGTAACAGTCGACGGAAAACGGATAGTACAGAGGCTAATGCAACATCTTCACGGTAAGTACTAAGTATGCAGTATACTTTAGTTTTACAAATTGCTATGTTTTTGTTTTTGAGAAACCATTTCTATGAACTGGGTATTGTTGTTGTTTTACTTAGTCTTACAGGGAAAAACAGTGTAGGAACTCCCTTATCTATAAGTTTTATGTGCCCCAGTATAAAAAGTTTCATTGTTACCTCCAACAAGCTCCTTTTTGTGGAAAAAGTACATTAAAAATGGGAAAGGGGAAATGACAGTCTACATACCACACACGGTTGATTGAAATCTTGTATGAAGAAAGCTTCGAGTCCATTCTGCACCTTCTTGTCAATGCTGATTTTTTTTATATGAAAAAATATATCCTTCTTGATTCATATGCGTTGAACTTTCGTTTAGATCTTGAGTTGATTCTTGTCATCTCATTTTTACACGCTCTCATAGAAATGCTATATTCATGCAATCAGATCACATGCAGTTTTGGAAATTATGGTTAAAAGAAAACAGAAAAACAAGTACAAAAATCAGGTCATGCAAGGAAAGCTTGCACTAGTGGACCTTGCTGGCAGTGAACGAGCTTCTGAAACGAATAGTGGAGGCCAAAAGCTAAGAGATGGAGCTAACATAAACCGTTCACTTCTTGCTTTAGCAAACTGCATCAATGCTCTGGGGAAACAACATAAGAAGGGCCTTGCTTATGTTCCTTACCGTAATAGGTATGTATTGGTAATTCCTTTCATATGTGAGGATGTTAGAAAGGGTGGGGGCTTTGGTATTTTTTGTCCATATCTTGTCAAGTCTAAAAATAATTTGTACTGATGATGTAGCTCATGCCAATTTTCTTTTCATCAGCAAACTGACAAGAATACTTAAAGATGGTCTAAGTGGAAATTCCCAAACAGTCATGGTTGCTGCAATATCACCTGGGAATAGTCAGTATCAGCACACTGTGAATACATTGAAATATGCAGACCGAGCCAAGGAAATAAAGACACACATCCAGGTAAGGTTATATTATAACAACATCATGACAAAGCATACTATGATTCTCTAGAGGGTTATCTTGCTGCTTCGGATATATTTTTTTAAATGGTAGTCCTTTTGGACTTTGTGGCATATTATTTTAATTGAATGCATCTTCTTTAGTTATTTGTACCAAGTTTTCATTCCCTTTTTTAGCAGCCATTTGTATGTATGTACCAAGGTTAAGTTTTCATTTCCTTCATCTTTTTACTGTGCTTCTCTTCCCAGAAAAACATTGGCACAGTTGATACTCATGTATCGGACTACCAACGGATGATTGACAATCTTCAGGTAAGCTGTTCAATTTATGTTTGTCTTTGTTGTAACATCTAGCGGGCTCTATCTAGTGGAATGTGACTTACATAATTGTGCAGATTGAAGTTTGCCGATTGAAAAAAGAATTAGCTGATAAAGAATCTCAGCTGAGTGTCAAACCTGCCGAAAAAGCAGCAGATGATGAGCTGTCTTGCTTGAATACTTTGAGCCATGAAATTAGTGAAAATGTTCAGGAACGGATTAACTTACAGAAGGCATTATTTGAGCTTGAGGAAACTAACCTTCGTAATCGTACTGAACTCCAGCATCTTGATGATGCCATTGCAAAACAACAGGTTAGATAATATTATATATACTTCTCAAAGCATTATTCTGTTCCCTTTTGTTGGGTGAGGTTGGGTTTGGTTCCACTCAATTTCCTGATGTTCTTTCCTGCTTTAGGCCATTGGGAAAGATGGAGCAGTTGTAGAAGCTTTGAGAGCTAGGCGCCAGGTCATTCTTGATAACATTCGTGACAACGATGAAGCTGGTGTCAATTATCAAAAGGTGTTGCCCATGCTAGTAATGATGCTGCAATGCATTAAGATATATGTTAGCCTCTAACTGATACTGTCTAATGTTTCAGGAAATTGAAGCAAATGAGAAACAACGATGCCAACTTCAAGACATGATTGATAGAGCCATTGGTGTCAATGGAAACAAAACATACTTGCACATTCTTAGCCAATACAGGCTCCTGGTGAGTAGGCTTAAATGGTATAGGATAAAGGCCCCTCGTGACTAGACTCTAAATGTCGTCCTTCAACTGATGTAGGGAATGGCTAACAGCGAGCTTCAGTTTGAAATGGCAATGAGGGATCAAGTCATTCACAATCAAGTGGAAGCACAAAGAAACCTCTGGAACTTGCTCATGGGATTAGGACTTGATGAAAAACAGATATTGGAGCATGCAGCCAAGCAGGGAATAACAATTGATGACTGGATGATCTCACCTCCACTGAGGCAGCCACTTGTGGATACACGACAAATACAATCAACAAATTCATCTTATGGGAAATGCACTCCTTATGGATATGTTCCCTACATTAGCCAGTCTTACTCTAGGTCATCCATCGTGTCTGAACACCATCAGAGCCTCACTCCTAGGCCTTCATCTGGGGCACTGTATTCATCTCATACTCTGTGCAGGGAAGAACACCATAGCTCCTATTACTTAATGGCTCATGATCACTCCCCGTCGGCCTATTTGATGCGTGGGAGCAATGAGAATTGGGTTGGTCGGCGAAGCTCTTGGCCTAGCAATCAACATCCTTGAGACTTCTGCAGTTCCTATCCAGGGATGAGAACTATTTCATCCCAGTGTCGGCTTAATCTCTCTGTGCTGATTTAGGCCAAGGTATGCAGTCAAACCATAGTTAGTACTTTTTTGTTCTATTGCTGCTATTATATAGAATCATGGCATCATTTTGCTTGCATGTAGTTTTGTTTGCTTTTGTTTCTACATTCAGTAGTAGATACCTGTTAAGGTTTGAGAACATCCTTGTATCTTTCCTCAGAAACATATGGTTGAGACACTTTGATGCCATCAGCTCTCTCTTAACACAGATTTCCCTTCTCAAACAGGAATGAATCAATATCGAGAAGAGAAGTGGCCACTATCTGCAAGATGGAGTCATGGATATGAAGCAACATTTTGAGGGGATAATTTTCAGAATCAGTAATATTCGAACTATCAGAGTTTATGCGCAATCTGCTTACATCATTATTGGAGCATTTGAGACAATTCCAATTTGTTTCAGCAACACCCATATTCTGAACTCAAAGAAAAGGTTCCTTCCCAGTTTTGTATTATGTTTTCTTTCGACTTGTTGATTCATTATTGATTTTGATTCATCTCTGTATATATAAAAATTTGGAATTGTAAATTTCTTGTTCACATGTGACATGACAACCTTTGCACAATGTACGTTTCAAAAGAACTCTATGTACTACGCCCCCAAAATACTGTAACTATCATAATGTTCTTTTGAAGCGAACATTTTACACAATTGGAGACCATTTGTGCTATGGGACGATAATCAGATTAAACATTCAAATATTTGTGGAAAATACGTTTTGGTATTTCTGATCTCAAGCTAGCAAGCTGCTTGATAAAAATTTGTGTTATATAGGATGGTCACCAGATTAAACACTCAAATATTTGATGTGTCTGAGCTTAAACTCTTCTGATGAAAATTGAAAATAAAGGATTTTATTTATCGGAAACATGTTTAGTTATGTTCAAAAAAAAAAAGGAAAAAGAAAAAGAAAAAAGAGAAACATGTTTGGATTATCACAGTAAAAATTACAGTTAGTGCCACCGCAGCTTAAACCCCACAAAAAGCCTCTCAGATTTCCCCAATTCTTCGCTCGTTTCGTGGAAATGGCAGCCCCCGAACCCTC
>JAYMSW010002428.1:0-13901 GCA_036897725.1 Erodium texanum | reverse complement strand
CCTCCCCCCCCGATCTTCGCCGCCCCATCAGCAACCCCGGCGAGCCTGCAACTCTCTCGCCGGAACTTGCCAATCTCGCGAGAAGGAAGACGATGCTCATGATTTTTTTTTTCTGAAAGCTGCTCCTGATTTTTATTATTATTTTAATTAACATTACAAAAATAATTATAATTAATAATTTGTAATAAGTTATTAATTAAATATTCAAAATTATTTGAAATCAAAATATAAAAACGAAAAAGAAATAAAAAAAGATTAAAAAAATATCAATTTTTTAAAGATTTTTTGTTGCAAAATATCATATTTTATTAGAGTTTAGAAAAAGAAAATCAAATTAAATATCAGATTTATCAATTTTTTTAATTCTAAAAACGTTTTGATCATTTTAAAAAAATGAACAGTAATTTAACAGATTTGATATGTTAACGTATTAAGTGAGGCTAACTGTTCGTATGTATTTATAATTAATTCATAAATAAATAAATTGAAGAGGAAAACAAAAGAGTAGTTAGGAAGTGGCATGTCACTTCAAGAGCAACCATCACAGTTTGGCAACTAGGCTGGCCACGTGGCGCTTGCGGCTGTCCCGCGGTGAGCACTAAGATTCCACCACGTGGCATTCCTCTGGATCCTTGCCTCTCACTCCCACCGTCCGAACATATACCGCGCGTGTTTCGTTTTCGTTCCCAAATGACCACCGAATTCTGTCTCTGGAAGCTTTTATTCTCCATCGCCCGATTTCCTTTCTTTTCTCTCCCACCTCTATCGTTTCTCCCCCATCACTTCTGCTTAGGGTTTCGAGTTTCTGCTGCTTCTTCTTCATTACTTTGGTTGTAATTCAATCAAGTTCAGCAGTTTCGGGGCGGTTCCTGTGGAGTCGAAGCAACGGAGAAAAGCTCGCAGTGCCGTACAAGTTTTTTCTCCGGAAACTCGATTTCCGAGGAACCGTACCTTTGCGGTTCTCTCGATTCCCGATCTCTGTTTCGTAAGGTACCGTGTTCTTGTAATTCAATTTTCATTTTGACTTTCGAAGGCTTATTGTCGCTGTTTTGATTGGATCGATTTCTTTACCTCTTACTGTCATTGTTATTCATCCTAAGTGTTCATTAGCAAAAATTCTTTGTAGCTGTTGGCTTTAGGTTAACAGTAAACTGATTAATTTAGTTTCCTATAACAGGAAAATTAGAGAAGATATAAATAATGAGCGTCATAACATCTTATTCATTTTTATATGAAGGGTTTATATATGCGGACATGGGGAGTCATGAATTTTATAGATTAGAGAGCCCAGCTTAACTTAGTTCATGTTAGCACAGTTCCAACAGAGAAACCAATTTGGAATTCTGTGTATATGCATGATAAATAAGCCTTATTTTTTTCAAACCGAAAACACGTCAAATTTGGGGGCTGTTATTTACTGAGCTGTCTATTCTATATGGATATGATTATCAACATGTCTGTGTCTGTATCATCAACAGTTAGATGCATATAGTGGATTGAGATGAAACTTGCTGCTCTTTTAACTTCTGCTGGAATCAACACTGGCGTTAGTATTCTGCTTTTTATCCTGTATTCTATACTAAGAAAACAACCAAGCAATGTTACCGTGTACTTCGGGCGGAGGCTTGCTGTGATTAATGGAAAGCGCAAGCAAGAGTTCGGCATCGAGAGATTAGTTCCATCTGCTAGCTGGTTATATAAGGCATGGGACACCTCCGAGGATGAACTATTGGCTGTTGGGGGCTTGGATGCTGTAGTCTTTATCAGGGTACTTGTTTTCAGGTATTAAATCATGACTAAAACTTATAAACAATGAAAAATGGTACACATGCACTATAGTAGTTATAAATAATGTGTTGGTGGCTTGAAAATCGAAATAGATAGTCTGACTCCCATTGTTGAATTTTACTTTTTTTTTGTTTGGATAAATTCTGCGGTTGGTTTTAGTTTTGCTTGTTTATCACGTAATTGCTGAATGAGGCTACACAAGCAACAAAATTTGGAGTCAGTATGATATTAGTCTTTTAAAATTTTCGTACAAATTTGACTTTTTGGATATTTATTAGGCCTTTATATCGAGAGCAAGCTTGTACTTATATAAATTTGTAACTACTTGCTTTTTTTTAAAAATAAAATAAAATAAATATGTTCGTTAACAAAACTTAGTGGCTATTGACTTAGCTTATGGGTCAGTTATGCAAACGTGAAGCTTGCATGGTTCATTAGGCGGCAGATGAGATTTGTAATATGAGGACAATGGAAACATACAAGCCCGTCAAACTTTTATGAGCTCAGATGAATGATGTTAGGGCTTTAACATCAGTAGGATGCAGACTGAAGCTATATAGAAGTACATATGAAGAGAATAGTCAACCCGACTATCAAGGCTGACCTTTTAGCTGTGAAGGCTAACTTGATATATGTAACCAGATTTTAAAATTTTGGATGGTAGCAGAGCCAGGTGGATGGGGCTTGTGGGCATTGGCCACGTTGCTTGTTTGCTGTTTTTCCCTCTGGCCTTTGGTATATATATACATATGTCATGGATTCCTTGTTATGCACCTCATGTAGATTTCCAACCTACACGTGAGGATGTTGCTGAATAGTAAAGTTTCACATCAAATAAAAAGGGAAGAGTTAAAGATAAGTATTAAAGATTGACCTTTTAGTTGTGGAGCTTGGCTCAATATATGTATCTCCATTTAAAATTCTGTGGTATTCAAAACCATATATCTTCTTGTGTCCTTTTGTTCTCTCTCTTTTGTAGTGGACCAAAATTGACAATTGGACCTGGCATTTCAGAATTCCCCCCCTTCACTATGAACTCATACATTGCGGACTTATTTAAGGAGGTCTTCTTTGCTTGTTATGATTGTATAAGTGTCGAGGTTTAGTTGTTGAGACACTTCATTTTTTTAAAGGAGACATCTGAGGTTCTTCTGCAACTGAAAGAAGACTGTGAATCATATAACAACGTACTATAAATATTTATTTCATAAGATACTGGGAACACAAGGCTCTTGTGGTTGTGGCAATTGAAAGAACACTATTCTTTATTGAACTCAGTTTTCGCTGTGATTCATTTCCTTATGTAGATGCTCTTCAGGAGTTTTCAGTATGTGATGTTGGTTACTAATTTTCACTCACTGAAGGTGCTTATTGTTTTCCCTAGTTGTCAGATGTTCTCCATTGCTGCTGCTTTTTGCATCTTATTCGTGTTACCAGTGAATTATTATGGGAAAGATATGGAGCACAAGGGGATCGTGTCTGAATCATTGGATGTCTTTTCAATTGGGAATGTTGAAGAAGGATCAAGATGGTAGGAACTGCAACATATTTACGGGTTTGATATTAGTGAACCAAAATCACTTGTTGTTTTTATTTTTACCTAATGTCTATATTTTTAAATGCTAAGTAAGTATATTTTGATGCCAAGATAATAGGTGTTGAAATGAGAGATGATTTAATATAGAATTTGGGTTTGATTTTCCTCCTTTTTATGTATGGGTTTGCCTATATGTCTATTGGCGTATTCCTGAACCCGTGCTATATAATGAGTGGACTCTTTTTTTCACATGTTCTAACCTTTCCCTCTGTTTAGAATGAAAGAATTGAATTTCTTCTTGTTAATGAAACTGGTATATAATAACTACATGTTACTTTTTCGTGAAATGCATCATCTATTTAATATGTTTTGTGCTCCGATTTTGGTTTCATTGCCCGAAGTTATTTAGTATGTTATGATATTAACATGCAGCTGAAAATCAGGTACTCATTAATCGTTTCTTTTGTTTCAACGCTTATTCTCAGGCTTTGGGTTCATTGTATTGGTTTATATGTCATCACCTTCTCAGCTTGCATTCTTCTTTATTTTGTAAGGATTTTAATGCCTACTCATTAATTGTATAGTTTTAATTTCCTTTGAAGGTTGAAGCAACTTCTCATTGAAACTCTGATGATATATATCTGTTGGTGATTTTGTCTAGAATTACAAAGGCATCACTTCAATGAGGCTTACACACATCACTGGAAGTCCAACGAATCCTTGCCATTTCACTGTTCTTGTCCGATCCATTCCTTGGTCTGCACAGGAATCATACAGTGACTCTGTCAAAAAATTCTTTTCAAAGTACCATTCATCTGGCTATCTTTCACACCAAATGGTATACAAGTGTGGGGTGGTTCATGAACTGATGGTAAAATTTCTTATGTGATTTTTAGTTTTTTTTTTCTTTTGAAGTAACTATCTGTTGGCTTTTCATATTTTTTGTTGTTTTTTATAAGCTCCTAACTTTAATGGATGCATTTCGTTATTCTAGCTCCAGTGCTGGTAATTTTATAAATAATGAATTATTACTTCATGGTTGTTTTTGCAGACTGATGCGGGGAAGATGTGTAAGTCACTCAGTGATAAAGGGTGTCAGCCAGCTTTTATGCAATGTGGTCTTTGTGGAAGTGCTAAGCATTCTTCTTGTAAGACGCTCACCACTGAACAAATGGATAGTGTTGTAAGCGGGGTCACTACTTCTGGCTTATCGGATTCGAGTTTAGTTACAAGAAATGGGGTTAGTGGTCTTGGTATTACTTGATTTGATTGCTTTTCGTTAAAGGACTATATGCCCTTCATGTAGGTTTTGCATGGTTATTTTCGGTAATTGGCATAATTGTTTTGCTTTGATATGTATACTGTACTTTGCATTTACTGCTAATTTTTCAGCTTTAAATATAAGCTTAATTACGTATAATTATATGGATGTTTACACGATTTTAACATAATCCCTTAACCTAAACGTTAGTTTTTCTGTTAGAAAAATTGTTAGTTTACTATTTATTTTTCTAAAATGATGAAAATACCCTCAGATTTAAACCCTAAAATCTAATTCTTAAACCCAAATCTATATCCAACCCTAATTCTGACCCTAAATCATTTCTACACCATAATCCCAATCCTAATCATAACCCTAAATTGTTTCTACACCATAGTTGTCAGTTTTCATACTATCACAGCTGCCTGGACGAGCCATTTTCGATTAAAAAAAAAATACTTCTGAGATTGTAGAAAATGTTTAATTCATTGATATATTGATTTTGAGTACAACAAAACACCTCCTTATAAAGGGAATAAGTCTCTACTCAACAAGAAACGAACTTCTGATGGGAATTAGTCTAAACAGGAATTAAAATGGATTAGGAAATAATCCTAATAAATAGTACAAGTTTTGGATGTTAAACACAAGGAAGAGATTCTGGTTTAGGGAAACTAATCTTCTGAGTTGCTTGTTGAATATCTTCTGTTTTATACTTTAGTTTAACTACATTTCTGCATCTTAATGTGAATGTGGAATATGCAAATATACACAGTTATTATATCTTACGGGCCCTGGGTTTGAATGTCATGTATAATGGAACATATGTTGTGTGGTGTTCAAAGTTAGAAACAGGTAGTGGAAGTGGAATTAAAACATTGATCAAACATGTTGATAGTTCTAGTTCACTTTGACTATTTTATGTTGATCGTTTTAGTTTATCTGTTATTACTATGCTGTTCTGTACTGTTTTATTGTCATCATAATGAGAACTGCTGTATCTGAATCTCGAGTCTTCAGTTGCAGGAGTGCGCAGCTGCATTTGTTTTTTGTAAGACCCGCTTTGACGCTGTTGTCGCTTCATATCTTCTTCAGTCATCAAATCCCATGTACTGGGTGACAGACATGGCTCCAGAACCGCATGATGTTTATTGGTCAAACCTTTGGATCCCGTATAGACAACTTTGGCTTCGACAGATAGCTGTAGTTCTGTCTGCTGTTGTCTTTGTGTTTGCTTTCCTTGTTCCTGTCACATTTGTACAAGGTTTGACCCAGCTGGAACAGTTGCAACAATCATTTCCAGCTCTGAAAGGAGTGCTTAAATCGTAAGTATGGTACTTTTTTGATTATCAGCGGAGGATTCATCTTTACCGTTGTTGTTCTAGTTAACTTTTTTTTTTTTTTACCATCATGAGGTCGTCCTTTTGGTTCTTTACATGAGTAAAGGTGTCAAAGTCTAAATTAGTTATGATGTTTATGTATGAGATTTCTCTTCAATCTTATGGTATATAGATAACAGGTGGAGAATCTAAATCATTACTTACTGGAACTTGTCATTTTTTAGCAGCTCATTTACAGTTTGTTTATTTACAGGAAGACTATGAGCCAGCTGATAACAGGTTATTTACCAAGCGTGGTTCTGTTATTATTCATGATGATAGTTCCACCAACAATGATGCTGTTTTCAGCTATGGAGGGATGCATCTCCCATAGTGGGAGGAAAAAGAGTGCATGCGAAAAAGTCTTGTATTTCACAATCTGGAATGTGTTTTTTGTTAATGTTCTATCGGGATCTGTTATCAACCAAGTGGTAGAACGTCCAAAAGAAATATTGGCTAAACTTGCTGAAGCAGTGCCGATGCAGGTGATTTACCTTGACTAACATTGATTTTGTCTAGATTTTACATGAATAATCAATGCCATGCCATAATGGTTTACTTGCAAAGTGGTTTTATAGATATTATTACTATCCTAGTTATCTCTCATATTTTAGAATTTAGCCATACAAATGTCATAAGTGATTTTAACTAGATTTTAGTGTGACAAGTGACCTTATGCGACATGTTATGATTGTTTTGGTCTTAGAGTCGTGTAGTTTTACGATTTGTTTTGATTAAGGTTTACGTTATTATATGCAGGCCACCTTCTTCATGACATATGCTTTAACGTCAGGTTGGACGAGTTTATCGTGTGAAATCATGCAAATTGTTCCTCTTGCATTTAACTGGTTTTACAGAATCGTACTTGGGTATGAACAAAATGCAAGTGATTGCTGTATATCTTTTCCATACCATACAGAACTCCCCAGAGTACTATTGTTTGGCCTCATTGGCTTCACCTGCTCTGTCATGGCACCCTTAATCTTACCTTTCTTGGTTGTTTACTTTGCCCTTGCTTACATTGTCTACAAGAACCAGGTATGTATTTGAGTATATGTTTAAATGTTTGTGTTCAGCAAGCCCACTTTTTGACTATGAAAATACATTGCATCTTTTTTGTTTATCACTCATGTAAATATTGGAATGTTGTCAGTTTGTCAATGTATACACTGCAAAATATGAAAGCGGGGGACGGTTCTGGCCCGTTGCTTACAACTCAACAATCTTTTCATTGGTGGTAGCACAAGTTACAGCTATTGGAGTCTTCGGGTTGAGAAAATCCCCAGTTGTTGCAGGCTTTGTTTTTCCTCTGGTTATTGGCACTCTCCTCTTTTGTGAGTATTGTAGGCGACGTTTTATGCCAATATTTTCAAGCAATACTGCTGTGGAGGTAATGATACTGTTCCCTTTCAAGCTTCACTCACTGTCTTTACCATGTTCTTATGGGTAAGTTGCCCTCACAGGTTCTTGTTGAGATGGACCTGAGGGATGGACAGACTGGTCGGCTGCAGCGGATCTATGAAGAGATACATTCAGCCTATTGCCAGTACACGTTACTTGGTCAGTACGATTCTAATAACACAGATGGAAGCGCCAATCCAAACCACATTTCAAATGAGGATGAGAGCCCCAAGGACCCAGAAAGTATGAAGAAAGGTTTATTACCTAACATCAACTATACGCTATTATATGAAAGCGGAAGTAGCGAGTAGTAACTCGTGTTTTTGTTTTTTCAGGAAAGGATCCCAGCCAAGGTGATGAGGCATGGTCCATTTGTTGCAATGTAGGAGAAAATGAACCTCAACGGTAACAAAGATTAGTGCAAGTTTACCCCTTGAGAATTGAATTGCAAGTCATCATGTGTTTGTAGAACGTGTATATGTCATTGTCATAGTCTAGTAATGAATTAGTTAGGTGTTTAGCTGATAGGGAGTGTAATTGTCATTGAATATGCATGCAAGTCCCATTTTTTTGAACGGACGTTGAGCCCAAAATCATGCATCTGTGTTCAAAAGGAAATGATAGCGTACAAATCAAAATCATACAATATAGTGCTGCTCTGTTGATCTGATTTGTGATTGTTGTATGGCAATTAATTGTAAACATTTGGGTCGCAAAAGTGCACGATACAACTATTCCTAGCAGATTAAGCTTTGCAACGCAGTACAAAACAAAAATGTGCATGATACGGCTGTTAGTAGCAGAGTAGGCTTTGCTATGCAGTGATATATCACTGGGCAGTGTATGCCTTGTATACTTCAATGTTGCTGATGCCTCAGTACACTTCAGTGTAGAGAAATTATAGTTTTATATTTGCATGTGTTCTCATGAAAGGGATAAATGTGTCTTTGATGCGAGGTAAATGATTGATATATAGAAAGAAAAGAGGAGTCCAATAATGAGAGTGGGACTGTATACGAGTACACGAGGCAATTGGAAGAGACACCAACATTGTCATGTAATGAGCTTGTAAGGTCAAACCCAACTACAAGCATTTGGCTGGACTATCAATTAGAAGGTTATTATTTATAAACAGACAAGTGGGGCCATAGGTCAACATACATCGCGAGACTGCGCATGGCCAGTGAGCCCTCGGCCCAGCCACGCTAATCAGTGCGATGGGGAGGAGGCAGTCCATGCTCACTCAGTCCGGTCTCCCTCTCCTTTACGGACACGACCAGAATATGACATGTTAAGGTTTTTCACAGGGGCTAATGGGTGGATCAATCTGACCTAATGCGAAACAATTGTGATCGCTGGAGCATGCCTGTCGCGGCGGCCTGGACCTTGGTCGGGAGTACTACTCTGACCACGTTACCAGCAGCAGACATGTTACACGTTAGGGTTGGCAATGGACAAGACTTCATTGCCGAGCCACTAAAGGCGGCCAAGCCATCGTCGTAGAAGGATAGCCGACACGAAGCGCTAGCCTATCTATAGGGTTGCGCTTCAGTCTCGATTGAACTAGCTCGCGCCACTCCTGGCCCTCGCGTGACTGACTGAGCCTGCCCGTGAGCCCCATGGCACCTCTCCTAAGAGGGATGTTGTGATGAGGGACAGTCCTGCCGCCTTATAGAACTAAATCGTGCTCCAGCTCGCTCGGGCAGCTCCTCTCCGGCCCCAGACAACCAATGCGGACCACTCTCTTGGCTGTGACCCCTAAGACTACTGAGTTCTCGACCAATCTTCTTGCTGGGACCCAAGGTAATAGATTTGCATTTGTTTACTTTGAGCATCATATTGATTTGTTGCATGTTGTTTCTGCGTTCTATGGTCATTGGGTGGGAAATTTTATCACGAGGGTAGAAATTGGGAACAAATATACTAATTTCGCTGCTGGTCCGATGGTATATATTTGTGTTCCATCTATTGCGAGGTTCATTTCTGAGAATGTTGTGTCTACTATTTCTACTGGGACCCATGATATTTCTGTTGATCCTACTACAATGGTCACTGTCCTCGATAAATAAGTGTGGGGACTGGGTTTATCAAGGAAGCTTGTAAGCGTTGACATAAGTAGTGTTGTTGCTATTGGTGGTTCTTTTAATGTCTGGATTCAGGGGTATGCTAATGTCCATCCCGTGGCTCCCTCTCTTATATGCATAGCTACTACCTCAGAGGCGATAACAACTATGTTTGAGGTCTCTACATGGGGGTTTATATCCTCGACTTACTTGACATAAAAATCTATATTTTCAATCTCCCTCCAAACTTTTTTTTTTATACGTTCCCCACCTACAACCATCTTCAAGTTTTTGGGTGCTTGTATTATCCAAACCTCCCCTCCACCTCCCCTCGTAAACTCGCTCCTCGTTCAACTACATATATCTTTCTTGGTTATCCACCAAATCATCGAGCCTATCGATGCATTGATTAATCCACCAGCAGAGTAATCACGTGCTCAACCATCCTTACATGCATCACCACCATGTCCATCTCATAGTATGACCACTGAAAACCAAGTTGATACCTACAAAACCGACGTTCTTTGATCTTCACATCTACACTTCCTCAATTTCTCCAAGTCTTAGATCTGCTGCCCAAGCTCTTTGTGACCCTCATTGGAAGCAAGCCATGGAAGCTGAACTATCTGCTCTTCATGCTAACGACACTTGAGAGTTATTCCCTTGTCCACCAAACGCCAATCTTATGGCTCCAAGTGGGTCTTTTGTCACAAATTTCATTCTTATGGGTCTCTTTAGTGCTATGAACTAAGGCTACACATAGCAGCCTGGTATCGACTACGGTGATACTTTCAGCCCCGTGATCAAACCAACTACCATTTGTATCATTCTTAGTCTTTCTATATCCTTCTCTTAGCATGTTCACCAACTTGATGTCAAGAACGTTTTTTTTCATGTCGATCTGAATGAGACAGTTTAAATGAAACAACCTCTCAGCATTCACAATACATATCTTCTTCACCATGTCCGTTGTCTTAAGAAGGCTTTCTATGGGGCAAAGCAGACCTCTAGGACCTTGTATTAGTGCTTCGCATCAAAACTTTTTTTCCATTGGTTTCTCAACAGTAAAGTTGACACCATCTTTTTTCTCTACGTTTATGATATACTTCTTACTGCTTCTTCATTTGCTCTTCTTTCTTCCATCATGTCTTGCCTAAACTCCAAATATTCCATGAACAATCTTGGTCCTCTTCACTACTTTCTTGAAATCTCTGTCTTCCGCACGCCCCTTGGTATTCTCTCCCAAGAAAAGTATGCTAATGAGATTCTTACTCGTGCTAACATGACCTCCTACAAACCATAACCAACTCTCGTTGATACTAAATCCAAACTACCGTCTTCTTCTGGACCTCCAGTGTCCATCATTCTCTCTACCGTAGTCTCGTGGGCGCTCTTCAGTATCTCACTTTTATGCGCTTGACATATCCTATGTTGTCCAATAAATTTGTCTTGTTATGCATAACCCCCGAGAACCCCATTTTGCTGCCTTAAAGACATTGCCTCGACTACGTGGGTTTGCTAGATTGTATCTCTCATATTCACACCTAACATAATTCATCCATGTATATCCACATGTATCCATCTCTCATCACAACTCATTGTAACATTATTTGTAAGGACTCTAATTCACAATGTACTCATCTCACAATAGCATCGTTTGTATATGACTTTAACTCATCTCGTGATCATCCATTGTAACACAAGCTCTTATTGGAACACACAATGTTCAAGGGAAAATACAAAGCTTTCAGTCACCTCTACCGTGTGATCATAGGCTCGTATGTAGATTGCCAATGTTGATACTTTAGTTCTGATTCTCAACCCAATATATTTAACTCGTTTGAACCAAAATTTACAAATAAAAATGGTTTTGCACCGAGGAGAGAGCAATACAGAAGCAGAAGTAGTTCTCATAATTTTCCTGGCATGCTATGGATTTGAACATCTCGGCACTTGTAAATGAAATAACTACGCAACAACAAGACAGAAAAATAGTGCAGAATCTTTATTTGAAAACGCGACCAAAATGCTGCGAGCTTATTCCTTGCCATTTTGAAAGGGCTTGTAGGACTTGACCTCGGTGTAGAGACCCTGAATGGACCCAACAGCAGCAACAATGGACACGATCAAGCAAACCCAGTTGAGTATCTTCATCCATATCCAGGTGAAGGAGTACTTGGGCATCTTTGTCCGCGCAATGTACATCTCTATAGGGAAGTAGACAGTGAGCGGATAGAAGGAGCCGGCTCCGATGAGCCCCAAGAAGGCATTGAAGAAGGGGAAGATCATTGCGAACAGAGCCGTCACGATGACATAAACCGTTCGCCACACCAGCCTGAAGAGGTTAAAGTTGTAGACGCCACATCCTGGAATGTTGATTGGGTACTCGGCTGTGATGAACTGGCTTTCCGGCCACCGTTTGTTGCAAGATTTCTCCACAAACCCGAACAAAGGTTGTGCAAAGACCTGTGGGTGTCAAATGAACAAGTTAGCGAATGAGGCTACGCATATACTTACGTATTGCAACTGGTTTTGGTTACCTGGTAGGCTCCAATAAGATGGACGGCTATGCAGACATTGGCAAGGTCTATCAGCCAAAAGGGCTCGTAGAACCCGAACCCAGTGAGGAAATTGCCAGGTGCGTCGTTTCCAAAAGCAGCATAACCAACACATCCACAGAGCACATAGAAAATGGTAGTGACAAACACCCCTATGCCACTTGCCCTCTTCATCTGTTTGTTTTCTGGTGGGTTTGATCTTATTGTGTCCTACAATTCGATTCAAAATCAAGATCATGTGTTCTGAATTGGTTACTAATTCAATTCATAATTGAACCACAAGTTACCCTCTCACTTTCACAACCCTGTGAAAATGTAATGGATGGTCCACAAGGAATCATCCCAACTGACCATCACCTACAGCACTAAAGCCTGTCAGTCTACAAGTCCTTGTCATCATCTAGCCTCTTCCGGGTAATCAGAGGAAAAATAATCAAACTATACCAGCTAATTGACCCATGTTCTCTGTTTTCACACACAATCATATGATTAGATTGGTATACTTATTGAATACTGTCTCAGATTGAGGAAGGTGAAAGCCTAGTACTATCGTTTAATGTATGTTTGACTCTTCAGTAGGACCTAACCCAACCCAACACAAGTATGTATTATGAGTTTTCAACCATTCTTTATTTTTTGCTCTCAAACCTAACCTAATCTTGAAAGAATCCGACCTACATTTAGGTACGCATTTCAACTTTCAATAGTATTTTAGAGCAAAACTATTTTAGGAAGCGTCCACATGACATGCGTATGTGTAAGTAACATGTAAAGAGGGCGTGGTTGGTTTGCTTGCCTGAATCTCAACGAGCACGGTGGAGAAGGCGTATGCAAAGGCAATGTCCCCAATGGCTTGGAATGATTTCCAAACCTTCTGGGATGACGTCACGTCCACTCCAACCTGTGTACCTGTAATGCTTGTCCCTCCATCGGGTCCAGCTACATTCACAACAGATGAAAGCTGGTTAGTCTAGTGGTAAAGACACTTAAATATTGTACAATTGAGTGAATTGAATACCAATAACTTTTGCTATGGAGAGGCCGAGGCCTATGGAGGCGTAAGCGAACGACATAACAGCAGCCAGGATTGAGAGAAACGAGAGATTGGCGAAGTCCGGAATCTGGCTGAGGACCAGCTGTATGCAGGCAAATATGACCATGTATGGATAGTTTGACACGATGCACTCTGCCTCGTGCCCGTGCTTGTGGAAGCAGTTGGACCGCTTAATAGCCCTGATTAGGAATCAAACCAAACACACTTATTTTATTATCAACTATTCAATTCTCATCTTCTACAAAGAAACACACATATCTAGCTACTTACACCATACTAATAGATGCTGTGATTGTGTAGCCAATAGTGATCCCAACAAGATTTGCATACTGAGCCAGCCCACACAGCTGAACTTTCCGACCTCCTGCAATGCAAAAAAGTGATCAATGTACAGCTTTGTGATTAGCATAACATCAGCCGGTGACTCACCTAAATGAGCTTTCACAACATCCATGTAGGTGTAGTTTCTTTTCCCGGTTACAGGATCTGGAGCCCTGTAACAATCCGCCAGGAGAGTGGAAGTGAAGTAGGTGATCATGGCAAAGATAAGAAGAACCGGAGGTCCGGCAGCCCATCCCAGCTGCGCTATGGCCCCTGCCAGAGCCAACACTCCCGAACCAATCACAGCAGTGATGATATGGGCACTGGCAGTGACCCATGTCCCTGAAAATCAAACACTAAATTTGTAAATTCTAGACAAGATTACTATAACCAACAACTCCACAACATGTACCTGTTCTCCTCGGCCGGCCATCGTCATCGAAATCCTTGTTAGCTCCCCCTTCCTCGTACTGGTACGCCTGCTGCTCAACTTGAAAAGACCCGGCCTTATCGCTACTAACCATGTCGCTGCCTCCTCT
>JAYMSW010002427.1:0-13901 GCA_036897725.1 Erodium texanum | reverse complement strand
TTTATTCCCACCAAGTCTAGGTTTTGCAAGGGTTATTGCCCTGGTCGTTTCATCAGTTGTTATGTATGTCATTACGTTGATATATAATATTGCGACAATTTTTTTTCAAAAAAAAAAGTCTCAAAAAGTTTACTAATTTGCTATTTTTGTTATATCTCTTATAAATTATTAATATTTGAACAGAAGAAAAGAGGGTGAAGAAGAGAAACAGAACTACAACTACAAAAATTACTATCTCACACTATAAGAAAAAACATAAACACAGACTCCAATGATAAGCTTATTTGATAGCGGGTCTAGAAACTCAAGTTAATAGATAAAGTTTCAAATCGCTATCAAATGATGTATGTATCTACATCTATTCGATGTGATATATCATTTTTATACATAGTTGGATTAAAAAAAAGATTTAATCATGTATTTAATACAATTTCTACAATTAACAAATAAATAAGAGTCCCATAGAAACTATAACTTGTTCAGTTTTTAGACCACTTAACATTCGTATCAGAACAACAACACTAACACCAATAACACATAGGATAACTAGAACAAAACAACTATAATATACAACAATTTGCTCCCGTCGGTATGAACTCTTTACCTTCACATAAACAAGTTGAATTAATATAATATAAGACGTGATATGATATTATACATAGAAAAAATGACGTTAATTAAAATGTTCATTCACATAAAAAAAACATCAAATAAACGAAGAAATACTTACTTGGTGACAGCCAACCTAAGCTTTTTGGGGAGACAACCAAAAAGATGATCAAAACATGAAGAGGTCTCGAATCTTTCACTTGAAATAAAGATGGAAAAATAAAAATAAAAAAAGACAAGAAAAGCCATCTTTAAACACATACTTTAGTGACTCTTCCTCGAAATCGATCAAACACAACATGCACACAAACGGCTCGTTCTTCTTCCTCATCTCCACCTCTCCTTTTTCTCCATTTCTGCTAATTTCTCAATTGGGAGCATGTTCTTATCCTCAACTTTAATGCACCATGCTTCTTTGAAGCCTTCACGGATCATAATAATTAAACCTAACCATGTGATTTAGGTGTATTTAAATAAGCCCTAATGCATAATCACCCTACAATTATTTCACTCCTTTACCAAAACTATCTTTACTTTAGATAAGTAGAACCTAATCCTCTGCTTTATACCAATCCAATATCAGTACTATATTCATGGTTTACAAACAAACAAAAAAACTCGTAAATTTACGTACGATAAATCCATAATCTATATTATATAATTGACAAAAACTAAGAAGTCGAACTATGGTCTTAAGGATTAGAGTTTGAATCCCCACAACAGTATTATTTTCTACATTTTTTTTCTTCATATTTGTTGTGTCTCTATTTCAACAACGTTTCTCTCTAAAATAAAATAGTGGGATTATATAATTTTGATAAGCTTCTTTTTATATAAACTTAGCTCATAATTAATCCATCAATAAATCAATCTTATTAATAATTCAAAGATAAAGTGGTGTATTCTCTTATCTTTATATAAGTAAGATTGACTTGTACTTATACTTGATACACCCAAAAAAAACTACTGAAAAGGAAAAGAAATTAACTACATCCTGCATATAAGTCCTTCTCTTACTAGTGACAAAATTAAAAACTAATACCAACTATTAAGGTTCGATCAACATAAAAGTTGGACTGGTATAGGTGGAAGCTTAGACTTTGACAGCCCCTTTACATACAATTGATATTTAGTGTCTTGATACATGTGACTGTAAGACTTTAGCCTGAATTAGAATCACATAGAAGAGTGTAAGTGAAAAACAAATTAGGTTTCGTTGTTTCGATACCATATTAAGTTTTACCCGCCTAAAATCTCTAATGATAAGTAAAAGACCATACTTAATATTTGAAGTTGATGTTGTGATATAATCTGTACGATCAAAAACTCTGACACCAATAGTTTATCATGAATAATAACCTATCTAAATCGAGACCATATACAATGACCATGTTTTAAATAAAAAAAACACAATGACCATGAATGAAGCAAAACGTGCCATGTGAAAAGAAATGCCAATAATTCATGAGGTGTACAGTATTTCCATTTCATTATTTGGTTTTGCATCTTTTTTGCAACTTTAACTTTCACCTTCAAAGCTTTTTCATCCAATTAACTCTTCTTTTCAGTCTCTTATTATAAAGTTCTAAACTAATGCATACAATTGCCTCTGCACAAAGAATCTATACCTTTAGAAAGAAAGAAAAAAAAAAAACTCTATACAGTCACACTAAGAAAACACAAAATAAAAAAAAAAAAATTAAATGAACATATGATCTCAAAAACATCCAATAGCTTTCTCCCACGTGGCAACCCCAAGGAGATTGCTGTACTGTGAAGCTTCCCCTTCTCTCTATAAGAACACATCAACACTTCTTGAGTTCCTTCATGCTCTTCACACAACTTTCTCCTCACAAACCAAACCCTAGCTAGTAACCTTTTTTTTCAAAACATTGCTTCGAATCCTATCAACATCTTCAGTAACAGATAGTTGGTTCTGATCTCGTGTTTATTGATTACAACTTTCTCCTCACAAGCCAAACCCTAATGCCCTTTTTTCAAACATTGTTTCGAATCTCATCAACTTCTTCAATATCATTAGATTGCTGGTTCTAATCTCGTGTTTATTGATTATAACCTTCTTCTCAAAACTCATCAACTTTTACCCTCACAAACCAAACCCTAATAACCTTTTTTTCCAAACATTGTTTCAATTCTTATCAACTTATTTAGTATCAGATCATTGGTTCTGATCTCGTGTTTATTGATTACAATTTTCTTCTCAAGATTCCTCAACTTAACACAACTTTCTCCTCACAGACCAAACCCTAATAACCTTTTCAAGCATCGTTTCGATCTCTCTCGAATCTTACCAACTTCTTTAGTATCAGGTCACTGGTTCTGATCCTGTTTTTACGTATCACAATGAAGAACAAGGCCTCAGTCGTCTTCAAGCAAGTGATGGCGGCTCTGAGCTCGATCATAAAAGCCAAGTCCATGGCCGCAAAAAGCAAGACAAGCGCGGCTAAAACGAGGCTCCTAATGTTTTCATTGATGAAGAAGAAGGTCCTCATGAGCTCTATCTCACACAAGATCCACAACATCCTCGGACACGACAAAGACGACGACGACGATGATCATCAAAACGACAACGACAAGGCCATGGTGGTGTACATGAACGAGGTGGCGCCGCCGAGCCGCGAGACACAATACTTGATGGAGGCCTACGCGGACGACGACAAGTACCCGGACCTCCGGCACTGCCTGTTCGACGACGAGGACGAGCAGTACGAGGATGTCGCGGGCGGGTCGGTGATCGACATCGTTAGGAACAACAAGGAAGGGGAAGGAGAGGACTTCAAGCTCGAGGACGAGATCGACGAGGTGGCGGATTTGTTCATACGGAGGTTTCATAAGCAGATGAGGTTGCAAAAGCTCGAGTCGTTCAAGAGGTATCAAGAAATGCTTCAGAGAGGAGCTGCTTGATTAATTTATTTCGACTCGATTGGATTCGTTTAAATTATGTTTTTTTTAATATTGTTAATGATTATTATGTGACTATGGTTTGGTTGGATATCGATGTGGAAGAGATGGAGGAGTCTTTTGATTTCCTCGTTGTCTTGTGGGTTTTGTTGGGAAAGAAAAAGGAAATAATGTGAGTGACATAACAATGTTGCATGTAATAGAATTGGTTGTAAAATTATTTCTTTCTCATTTATATTGGAATTGATAACTAGAATTTTTTTTTTTGAAAGCTGTTTTTTTTATTTGTTTGAATATTATCAAAGTATCAAAATCATAAAGGAACATTGGTACAATAATTCACTTTCACTTTAATGTTATTTTGGTGTAAATTATGCACTAAACAAGTGTTTTATTCCAACCCAATTTCGAAAAATATATTTCTACCTTTATTATTTTAATATTAAAAATATCAATATGAAAGTTAAAGCAATCTTTTAACTCGGATTAGAACTTTACTAAAAAAATTGTTATTAAAAGTTTTGAAACAGAGTTGAGTGTAGTTACAATATCATGCCAAATTTAGTGTGACACTAACAAATCTTGAAATTTGAAAACATGTATAAGATAGATGGAGATTGATTTTGTCACACACAACAAATATTATAAAAATTTGAAACCGATTGAGTTGGAGATACCTTAAATAATGAACCCCATTTATAATTTTGAGGCCCATGACTAATATGCGTAAGTTCCAATTACCATGTTTTTTCTATAGTAAAGTTGTTTTGGGTTATATACAGAAGTTTAAATTCAACTTTCACTCCGAGTAACTTTGGAACTGCATAAAAAAGAAATTAATCAAAATTCATTCATAAGTTGAGCATAAAAAAATAACATGTTCATGAAAAAAATCCATTAAAAATAATTAACAAGACTAATTAATGTCAATAATTGTTTAGGGCTTGGGCCTTTGTTGGTAGTACAGGCTATATGGGTGGGCCGGTTTAAAACGGACTTGGAAAATTTTAATATATTATCCAACCCATTCATTACCGGATTAAGATGTGCTAATCCATGCCCCAATCTATAATTCACAGTTCAAGATTCACTTACCTTGGGTGGGCCGAATGTTACAAATAGCCCTATCCACAGGCAAAAAGTGCACATCCTTGGATAGTCATATCCAACAAAAACTATTTATTTGAGTAGTCATGTGTCATAATTATGTGATGGTGTATCTAAACAAAACGTAAATAAAAACTTCGCCCCAACCCGCCCACCTAGCCCGGCTCTATTCTCGTATAGCCATGTTATCTAACTCGTTGGTCAATCAAACCCGTTGTCCTTGCTCAGATCTAACGTCACCTTTACCAGATCCGTTGTCTTTGTACAAATCCATCGTCGTCGCTATCTTGCCCGAATTCTATCTGGCCCCCCGCCTCTCAGCCTTACCTGGCACCTCCCGTCCCTCGCTAGCCAGGCCTGACCTAGTCCGACCTTGATCCGGACTCGTTCATTGCTTTCCCGGGAGTTAGTTGTTCGTGGAGTTTTGTTCAGAGAAAGCTTTTTTCAGGTTGTCTTTAGTTGTTGTTTGTTTTATTTTAGTTGCTATTTTTCAGTTGTTTGTTTAGTTATGTTTGTTGGTCAATAAGTTGTTAGCGTTGATTGGGTTAGTACCAGACTTTTTTCTGTTTAGATGCGCATCCAAAGTATCCATGTCCTTTCATTTAGGTTTAAACTATAAGTGGTACGCAAATTATACTCTATGAAAAGCTGACTTTAGGTATCATATTTCCACCAAGTCTAGATTGTAAGGGCTTTTGTCTTGAACGTCTAACATATAGTATTTATATTTTCTAGTTGATATATAAGATTGAGGACAACTTTTTTTTTTTATCAAAAATAAAATAAAATAAAAACTTTCAAATTACCATAATTTTTAATTCATAACCACCTTTTACAAAACATCTTCAAGACCCATCATTTTAATATTTTATATTTAATCAACAAATATATTATAACGCAAAATTAAAATTGGATTACCTTGATCACACTCACAATTATTTAACCTATTTGATTCCCATCAAGTAAGAAAAATTGACTTATATATATATATATAAACTCATCTTATTATCGTAGATCATGTAATTTACGGAAGAATATATTCGATCTCCTCCAAATGGTTTCGTCCCGTCTCGGCCATGCAAAGAGTTGACGACAGATTGTGCAAGAATCATTATTTACTCAAGCATGAAACGAATCGTTTTATTTGAGTTCAAGAAGGAACCCATAATATATTTATTATAAAGAAGCATCGAGGTCTATAACTTGATCATTTGCACCAACGAAATCACAGAAACATTCTGATGGACGGATCCGATAACATGGGAGCTGACAAGACCGAAACAACCTTCGACCAATCCGAAACAATATTGTGCAATCCCCTTTCTGGTATGTACATTCACATTCTTATAGAGTTGTCCGAAAATGCCTCTTAATTATTCACTTATTAAACGTGTTAAATATTCCCGATCCACATAAAAAGTAGGATGGACGTGTGAAAGCTTTAAGACGTTTATCAACCGACCTTAACAGTTGGTTTGAGTTTATAAGTTAAATTATAGGGAAAACGATATAAAACGTTGGTGAACTAATGTCTTTTTGTAAATTAACAGTGTTTTTAGGTCATTAGAAATAACCAATGATAAATATATTTTTTGTCTGCAAACTGATTAACATTGTTAGTTTTTAAATCAGATTATATTTTAACATGATATTAGGGGACTACTTCACCACCCCATAAGTAAATGGGTCATCAATCATCAGATAATATATATCGTGTACCCTTTTCAACCACACACGTATTTAGAGTCTCTCGCAGGGCGGAACTAAAAATGTAACTTAAGATATGCCACCAATAATTGAATTTGTTGGATATCGGATTGTTGGAAATGTGAGAGAAGTTTGGAGCTAAAAAATGAGCGTTTTAAATTACAAAAAATGGTCAAATATGTAGCAGAATTTCAAATGACCATAATTTTTTCACATGAACTCCGATTTAATTCTGTAAGATATCAAATCGAATGTAACTGAGAGCTCTACGATAATATGAAACTTTAGAGAACAAGGGTATGTCATTACATACTTTGTACCCCTCTTAATCCGCCCCTGGTCTCACGTCCAAATTATATGGATGTATTTTATTACTAACGTTCTTTTGTTAATAAAACAGGAATTACGAGAACAATTAGAGATCTCCGACCAACTCACTATTTATTTAAAATAGTTTCTTATTCTTCACTAGAAGGTGAAAAATACGAATCCGATGTTTTCGAAGCCGGAGATTACGAATGGTCGGTGACATTACACTACATAAATTTCCGGCATTTATATATTATGCTATTTTGATATCAAATATTTTATTTCATGGTCTTTTTTTTTTGAGCTATAATATATATAGGAAGCTATGTTTATACCCAAATGGAGATACAAAGAGAAGTGGATATGGATATATATCACTTTACTTGACAATAACAGATACAAACTCTCTTCCTTCTGGATGGGAAGTCAACGCCAACTTCAAATTATTTCTTTTCGACCAAATTCACGACAAGTATTTGACCATCCAAGGTAACCTTAATTCCTCCGAACTCTTATTACAAAGCAAAAATAAAATAAAATCATATATCCTAACTTGCTTCGATTCAGACGAAGGTGAGGGAGCGATAAGGCGATTTCACGATGCCAAGACTCAATGGGGATTCTCTCAACTCGTCCCCCTCGATATTTTCAAAAACGCCTCTAACGGGTATCTTATCGAAGACTGTTGCGTATTTGGCGCTGAAGTCTTCATTCTCAAATGTAACAATTTCAAATCCTATTCGCTCCTCCCCGAGGCACGAGAGGACACTTACATTTGGAAGATGGAGAAGATTTCAATGTTACAAGACGAATTTTATTTCTCCGATGTCTTTGCTCTCTCGGGAAGAGAATGGTACGTACGAATATTTTTCACATTATACATACACAATTAAATTTTAACTAATGTATGTACAAATTTTATTATCTTCTTGAAAATGAGTCCAAATATTCAGGAAATTAAAGGCTTATCTCAAGGGTTGTGCTAGTGGAAAAGGCAAAGCTATGTCTTTATATTTGGTATTAGATGATGCTCCCACGAAGCATAAAGTCTTAGCTGAGTTCAATCTACGTATAAGGGATCAAATTCACAATAATCACCAAAAAAGGACAAGTAAGACTTCCTTTTCATCTGATTCTCGATATTGAATTTGTTTAACTAAATAACATATACGCACACGTCACATGTCACATATGAACATTCTTATTACAGGTACGCATATGTTCACAGGCACATATGGCTACGGTTACCACGAATTCATAACGATCGAGGAACTTCACGATCCATCGAAGGGTTTCGTTAAGAACGATACATTGATCAGTGAAGTGCAATTAACAAAATTGTCTCTGGTCATCAAAGATGGCTAGTAGTACATATATAGATTAGTTGTGTGTTTTCTTATGCTGCATATAAACCATATATATGAAATTAATGTATTCTCAAGTGTGATATCATATGTATATAAATCTGTGTTCGTTAAAGTAACTTATTAATTATAACGATTTTCATATTCTGGAGATATACATATTAATTATCCAGCATACACAGTAATAACGTTGCAGACTATAGACTTTGTCTAGAGGACAAAGCACCTACAGTCAATTTTGAATGAGCATATACCTCGCATATCGCTTAAAAACTAGACCAGACCAGATATATAGCATAATAAATACGTATCTAAGTCAAACGAACCTGATAATATACATACGCATCCAAATCAAACGCAGCTGATAAATAACATTTTATTATACCACCAGAATTCGAACTCTAATAACCAAAAATTACCCCATAAACTAGTACAACAATAATCCAATAAAAAGCTTCACTTATATGAAGGAGCTACGAAAGAACCATATCCTCAACGAAGAGATCCAATAATGGGAGCCAATAACGAAAGCAAAAGTATGGCCTTCGACGAATCGGAACCATATTTTCTCAGTCCCAACATATATATATATGTTCGTGACAAATATGATTGGTTATTTACTTATTTATTATCGTTTTTTGTGCAGGCATTACACGAACGATAAGAGATCTCCGACCAACTCACTATTTGCTTAAAGTAGTTTTCTACTCTTCACTTGAAGATGAAAGATACGAATCCGATGTTTTTGAAGCTGGCGATTACAAAAATGGTAGGCCGCATTTTTTACTTCACCGTTACAAGATCTCACTTATATATAAAACAAACAGAAATTCGTTACCATTTTAAATATTTTATACTTTCCACCTATATGTTTTAGTTTTCAAGTGGATTAGGTTTCTAAAATAATATCGAATCTAGGTTTTGGACGAACTGACATCTACGTTATTTGTCGCTCCAAACGCAATGCACTATATATTAATCATGCGTTATTACTTGATAAACATCTCAGCTCTTATCTAGAGTTTGGCTTTTTAGATATAAATGTCCATATCATGGATTAAGAGACCTATAGATTTTTTTAGGGTTATTGCAGTTATATACCCACTTTCATTTTTTATTCACATGAACTTATTGTATTTTTTTTTTATCAGAAAGGGAAATGTAATATCGCATGTATGGGGATTAAAACCAATAACCTCATGTTTATTACATGAAGCCTCTGCCACTTCACCCACAACCCTTGATACATGAACTTATTGTAAATGGTCTTTTGTGACAGAAACGCCCTTCCATCTTTAGGAAACTATACAAAACCACGACTTCCGTTAAAAAAAACCCTAACTCTATCAAACTCTACATGTAAAATGTCTCAAATGCTCCTCACAGTCCATCAAATTTTACCAAACCTGCCACCTAGCCTTAAACCCTAAACCTTAACTCTAACTCTAACTCTAACCTGAACCATAACCATAACCTTCCGTCGACCACCACCACTACCACCACTGTCGGCTGTCAGGGTGAGGTGGGTTTAGCTTTAAGGTTTTTGGATTATGGGTTGAGGTTATGGTTGGGAGGGGTATGTAATTATAGTTACCACATTTTTCTCCATGTTAGGTCCGAGATGATACAATCATTTCTATATGATATGTACGTGCAATAATTGAATGTTTTTGTTTTGATCGAGTGTAAGAGTAAATAAAACATTACTAGTGTATATATCTCAATTGCACTCTATCACATCTTATCACATTCTATCTAAGAATCACCATAAATATACAGAACATAGTACCGTATTGCACTATAAGTAGACCCGAACAAGAACTGTAATTAACATAGAAAAAACAAGTCCTATTCTAAGTAGAACAAATAGTCCAATAAAAAGCTTCACTTGTGTAAAGAAACAACGAAAGAACCATATCCTCGACGAAGAGACACAATAATGGGAGCCAATAACGAAAACAAAAGTATGGCCTTCAATATATACATATCTTCATGACATATATGATTCGCTTCTCTTATATATTATATGTTTTTGTGCAGGCGTTACACGAACGATGAGAGATCTCCGACCAACTCACTATTTGTTTAAAATAGTTTCTTACTCTTTACTTAAAGATGAATATACGAATCTTATGTTTTTGAAACCGGAGATTACAAATGGTGCGTGATGTTTCTTATTTCATTTTTTTAGAGTCTCACTTGTAAAATAAGGGAACTTTGACATCATTTGTTTAATGTTTTAGGCGTTTCGATCATCATCTTTTAACTTTCAAGCGGATTAGGGTTTAGCATGAAATCAGATATTAGTTTTTGACCTTTGATCCTACAAGTTAGGCAATCTATTTGTCTAACATTACCGGATATCATTATTTAATAAACATCTAAGACCTCGATCTAGAATTTAGTGTTAAATACGTGTCAAGAGTCTCACATGATACACTTGATAATTATATTTATGCTTTTTTGATGGATTTTTTTTAACTACGTAAAGGAAGCTATGTTTGTACCCAAATGGAGATACAAAGAGAAATGGACATGGATATGTATCGCTTTACTTGAAAATAGCAGATACAGAAACACTTCCTCAAGGATGGGAAGCCAATGTGAACTTCAAATTATTTTTATTTGATCAAATCCATGACAAGTACTTGACCATCCAAGGTAACCTCAACAACTTATTATTCCTAGTAACGATTTTTATTTATTTATCGTATTTACACATTGAATGGTTTTAATTCAGACGAAGGTGAAGGAGCGGTAAGACGATTTCACAACCTAAAGACCGAATGGGGTTTTCCCCAACTCGTTTCTCACAACGTTTTCAACAATGCCTCTAATGGGTATCTTATCAACGATTGTTGCGTATTCGGAGCTGAAGTCTTTATTCTCAGACGCCCTAGTTTCGAATCCTATTGCCTCCTCCCCAAGGCAACGGAGCCTCCAAAGGGCACTCATATTGACACTTACATTTGGAAGGTTCTCAAGTTTTCGACTCGAGGAGACCAACATTATATATCTGACGCCTTTACCCTTGTCGGAGTGAAATGGTACGAACCTTTTTATCACATTAACATTTCGATTCATCGTTGTTTTTACTAATTTTTTTTGCAAAATCAGGAAGTTGTTCTTCCTTCCCAGAAGGTCTAGGGCAGGAAAAATCATAGCAATGTCTTTATATTTGGGATTGGCTGATGTTGTGAAGAAGTATAATGTGGTGCAAGTAAAGTTCGAACTTGGCATATGCGATCAAGTTTACAACTATTACACCCACGATATGAGATGTACGGTAAATTTGTTTTTGGTTGCAATTATAGAATTTGTACTTATAATTCTTTTCTTTATTAAAAAGGTGAATTAATCTGATTATGCTCGTTTATAGACCGTTTTCACTTAAGACAACTTTGAATTTACCCTTTTAGCTATCATAACTTTTATTTGTGTTCAACTTATAAGTTTATAGTTTATCTTAAGGATAAAGGGTTGGGGTCAAGAGGGTTGAATCTGAGAGGGTTAGGGTTATGATTCAAATTTAGGGTTTAAATTCGAGTGTAATTTTATCAGTTTAAACAAATGAATACTAACTGATTTTGTAATAGAAATTATAACGTTAAAAATATATAAAAGTTGGGGTAGTCAAAAAGATAAATTCAAAATTATATATATTTAAGTGAGAACGGCTTGTAGTTGATTACACCCATCTATAGACCGTTTTCACTTGACCACAGACAACTTTGAACTTACCCTTTTAGTCATCACGGCTTTTATTTGTTTTCAAGTTTATAGTTCATTTTCAGGGGTTGTTGAACCTGAGAAGGTTAGAACTATGATTTAAATATGGGATTTAAATTGGAGTGTAATTCCATTATTTCATACAAATGAATAGCAAAACTAATTGATTTTGTAACTTTAAAAATTTATATAAATTGGGGTAGCCAAAAATCAATAAATTCAAAGTTAGATATTGTTAAGTGAAAATGACTTATAATTAACTGTAGATAGATGTAATTTACCCTAATTAAAAGAAACTCAAATATATATTTTTTAATTTACTTGACGCTAGTTATAAATTGTTTATATATCAATTTACTTGATGCTAGTTATAAATTGTTGCAGTTACGGCTTCGTTCATGGACACAGGTAGAATCGGTAAACATGAGTTTATAAAGATGGCGGAACTTAATGATCCATCGAAGGGTTTTGTTAAAGACGATGCGATTATAATCAAATTACAAATATTGGGACTGTCTTTAGTGAAAAATGTAGATGATAATTAAATCAAAGAATATCATATCAGAATAAATACGATTGATTTGTTTTGATTTGATTTTATTACGATAATTAATTTAAAATATTATGTATTATTTTATTTACTATAATTCATCTTATATTGAGTACTTGAATAATATCAAGCAAGTTATATTGTTTTTTATATTTTACAAAAAATGACAAGTCTCAAGGTGGGATAAAAACATAAATATGAAATATATATGTTGTGGATTTTGTTGAAGAAATTTGTCATTTCTTTTTATCAAATTGTATTTAGCTGCCTTTAATATAACATTTTAAATATTTTTGGTTTCTCCGAATGATCTGAGACTTAACCTAACTTCAAAAGGTTAAGAACCCACTTTGATACTTTGTTGATATGATTTATGAGACAAACCCAAAATGTCTATTGCCATCTTTTCTTATGGATCTTATTAATTTTAGTGACTGATGTAACATGTCTCATCTACATTCTTCGTATTAGAATTTCATAGAGAAATTGTTTCACCTCATATAATATTCAATTATCATCCGTTGCTAACAAAATATCGAAGTTCTTACTCCCACCAACATTTGGTAATACATTAAAGTCTAAGTTCAAGCGAATTTGAACTTAAAATGTTGCAATAAATCAAGAAAATTATTTCAAAAGATTAAAGAGTGCACAATAAGATCATGAATTTCGTAACATATGCATTCAAGATAAAGAAATGCATATAAATGACTTTAGATCACATCCATGAGGAATACAAACAAATTTCATTCATAAAGATACAATATGAATTTGTATTCATATTTTCCATCGGAAAGCCCATTGCACTTGGACAGTTCGGTTAAAATCGATAAGTGATCATTGTTAATTTTTTCGATTAAAAACCAAAGCTATGTTATACTCTGGGGTTTGTTTAAGGGGTCTTGTGTCGATTAACTGACCATGAGCACCCTTATGTAAAATAATGTTCTTCAATTGATGGCGACCTATATATAATAGAATTTGTATGTGGTCAAGATTTTGCTTAACAAAATTTTGAAATCAACGAATATGGAGGAACAAAACAAAATACAAGTAATCTTGGTAGTTCAGTTTTTCTTTTCTAAGCACAAGCTTTCTGCCATTACTATGTATCACAATTGATATACCTTACAATTTTTGTATGAACAAGGCAGACAAACTAGCCAATGCTGGCACGACCTTTCAGCCGAAGCTAGTATTAACAACCAACCAACCACGTAGTTGCCACTATGTCCAGTAGAGTCGGCACCAAAGCCAGACGAAGCTGGCACAATTATCAGCTGGAGAGCTGGTCACAAAACACCACTATCTACTTATCTCACTAAATTAATTTACCACATGGACCCGACCTTCTGGACCTCCTACTGTGGCAGCTCGCGCCATCTTCCAGGTATGAGTACTCCATCTGGGCCCCACACCCTTCTAAGTTTAGTTGAGCCGACGGCGAATTGACAGCTATCTTCCACGGCGACTGCAACTCTAGGCTGTTTGATGTGACGACGGCAGGTCCCGATGAGCCAGGCTCAGAAGTACACGAGAAACTCTGGTGTATCGAGCAATTGAACAAAATAGATACTAATCCACCAACTCCTCTTGCGATCCTC
>JAYMSW010002426.1:0-13903 GCA_036897725.1 Erodium texanum | reverse complement strand
GGGGTTGGGGAGGTTGGGTCTTCTCCTTCTCCGGTCGCCAGAAGGCCGCCGAAGAGATCTCCCGCAGTGTAATCACATTACAATCTCTCTCTATTATCTCTCTGTGCTCTGGGACATCATGAATTTTGCTCCATTTCCTTCGCATTCCGGAATTAGGGTTCAAAGCTAACCATTTTAGGGAAGTTTTGTATAGTTAGAGACAATGCAGTGTTAGATCCTAGTTTTGGATCCCAATAGGTTATGCTATGTGAAATTGGGTAATTTTCTTATTGGGGAAATGCTGCACAGTGCAGTTTTCATTTCAATCCAGTTCTGTTTCCCAATTTAATTGGCAAATAGATGCTGATTATGTTGTAGTTATAACATAATACAGTTACAGATTGTTATGGATAGTCAATTTTGATTTTGGGAAGACCTAGCAAATTGTTTATTTTCCTGTGAAAGGTAGGTGGAACATTCTTAACCTCCACATTTACGTCTATAATCTGTTACAAACCCAGTTTAGAGGGGTGTGAGTGTGAGTGTGAGTGTGAGTGTGAGTTTGTGAATATAAGGATTTTCTGTACTTCTTTAGTCCCATAGTAAGAGTCGGAAGTTTTATTTAGTAATATCTGTAAAGAAGTGTCCGTGAACAAAAGTCAAAAGGGTTGACATTATTAGGAACTTGCCATTTTTTTCATTTATCTTTTGCTTGTGAGTCAACTTTTGACTCTGATGTGGTTTCATTTGAGATTTCCCCCGATAGTGTTTTTCCAAGAGTATTGGAAAAGTGACAATTGAGCTCCACTTAATCAATGGCTTTGAGAACGTGCAAATGAAGATTACTTTCAGCCTCTCAAATCTTTGAATTATATGCATGATCTACTTTCTTTTTTGTTCTTATATTTTCTTTGGGATGATGTGTATATCATGTTCAGGTATTGTCCTTTGATTTACTTGCTTCATTACCATGTAGTCTATATTGTAATTTTGAGTTGCACATTGTGAACACAGGCTGCTGTGGTTGCTCAAACTGCAGCAAAGAGCATTGCAGAAATCGTCAAAGACTCCGATTCCATGAAGGATGGAGAAGAGGGAGAACCTATCATTGAAAAGGAAAGTGATGATGAGAGCGACAAGATCCGGAAAGCTGCTTTGAATAAACTGGAGACAGCTAGTGAAGATTCGTTCCTTAGTGAGGCAAGTCATGTTCTTATAATGATATGGTTACATGTAGAATTTGGTATCTCAAACTGTTGTCAAAGATTTATATAACACATTGAAGAGTATGATACACAGTTTCCATGTTTCTTTTCTGCATTTAAAATCTTGATTTCCTCCAAACATTTTTTTTTACCATACATGCTTGATTGATCCAATGGAAAATTCTCATGTAATGTTACTTTTGGTTTTGCATATGCAGCGGTTGAAGGTTCTTGACACTTCTGTTGAGAATTTTGCTTCAGGAGCATGGCAGGCACTAGGAAGTGCATGGAAGGGGGGATCTGAACTTGTTTACAGGTATATATGATAGTGCAGATCGGTGTTTCAGTCTCCATAAATTTCATTATTACAAATAATTATACACTGTTTATTAAACACACAAACTTGTTTTTCTAGGCTTGAGCATTCTGCTGCAGGTTCTGTCGCTCCATCCATACTAGAGGTGTGCATGATCTTCATCTTGGTTTTAAATTTCTCCTTAGTTGCTTAAACTTAGCTTTGATCTAAGGAGACAATTAGGAATAGATGATTCAACAAATCCCATAAATTTTATGATTTTAATATATCATAACAATCACCTTCGTCCTACAGACTGGAAAAACTTATACTGCCAAGGGACTGCAAGTTCTTGAACTTGTGGGGAAGGAGACCATGGATTTACTGATCACTGAAACTGGTATCGAACTTGAGAAGAGTTCGGAAGCAATAGGAGAGGAGGCTGAAGAGGATCAACTATCTGAGGAAGTTTCATTCGATCGTTGCTTCTACATATACGGTGGCCCGGAACAATTAGAGGTCGAAATTTCATATCTTTACATGCTTTAGTGCTTGAAATGATACTTTGCTGAAGTTTCTGTAAATGTTTTCAGGAGCTGGAGGCATTGGCCAGCCACTATGCACTGCTGTTCAATAGAAGAAAAGCAAAATTGTCACCTGAACAGAAGTCTGTATATGACAGTAAACTCAGTGAGGTTCAAGAAATTTTTGAACTGAGCTCTGAATTTGATGGAAGTGTAGAGGCAGATAAAGGAAAGAAGATAGAAACCATAGCGAAGGGTGAAGTTGATGAGATAAAGATGTTAAATGACTCAAGTTTGACCAAGGCCGCTGACATGGCTTCTGGGTAAAACTTTGCTGGCCCATATGACCTTTTATTACTTTTCAAATCAAATGAGTGCTTAATTTAGTCTAATTTCGTATCTTTTTTAGGTTCACAAATGCGCTTTCTGGGTTAGCTTCAAATGATATGGTTCAAAGGACTGCAAGCAGGCTTGATTCACTTCACTCGGAAGGCATTCATGTATGAGAAATGTTTTCTTTTTTTTTTTGAAAAATATGAAATTTCGTTATGAGCTTGTATTCTTCTTCTGGTGATTAAGACTCAAATTAGTGTATGTTAATCAGAGACTATCAGAACTGTGCTGTGTTGCGGTCTCTTAAGTACTGATGCTTGGAAAATCCATCATCTCTGATGCTAACAAGCTTCAGGATGAAGATGGAGATGGTGATGAGGGTATGGTGAAAATTGACTGGCCTGAAGATTCTACAGAGAAAGCCCAGATCATAAGAACAAAGGCTCAATCAATGACTGGAGCTCTTGAAGCTGTATCCCAAAGCTTCATTACAGGTTGGTTCGCTACACTTCCATCTCTTTCAGCCATTACGTTCCTGTTCTTCGATCTATAAACTAAGTTTCTTAATATGAAAAGCATTTGATCTCTGTCTTTGATTTGGAAGTAGTGTAGTTTTGTAGGTTAATTTCAGATAACTATTGCGTACTAATTCATTTACCTAAACTTTCAAAGAATTACACATAGTTCTTTTTTGCCAAAAATGACGAAAGTGCCCTTGACTGAAAACATTTTGATTAGACGTAGAAAACGGTTGAGCAGATGTAAAAAGACTCCTTAAAAGATAAAAGTATTAAAAAGATGAAAAAAAAATGACATTTTTTTTTATCTGTCTTTGATTTTCTAATAAATTTTATGATTTGCCAAATGAGGTTAGGCTTGATGATTAATCCAATTTTCAGGCATAACTGATGTAGCTGAAGCTTATCTGGCAGCCATCAAAGGCGCTACTGCTGATTCTAATGATGTTCTTCCAAAGACATCGCTTCAGGGAAAGGCCAGTTCATTCTGTGAGAATCTCCAAGCTGATCTGACTACAGCTGTGAGCAAAATACAGGTTGGGCTCCAGAACTTGACTTATTTAGTCATCTCAACATCAATGCCTAGTTCTTCCTGAAACTCCCCAAAACCTCGTAATTGTTGGTTCAATCAGTAAATAGTCAGCATTCTCATAACCTTTAGCACTAGAAACATGTCATAGGATAAGGTACACAAGATGTCTCTTATTATTGTTACGACACATACATTTGTTTTATGAAACACTTATTTTTGTACACGCAAGTGTTGAATCCGAACATTTTCTGCATCGAGATTCTTGGTGTTACTGTTCTTTCTGGCAATCAGAAAGTCTCCCCAATGAATCTCTCTGTACTTCGGAGGGTTTGCCTCATCAGTAAGCTCCTCCAACGGCTTCACTATAGTATCAAACCCGACATTCAAGAAGAAAGGAATCGAAAACCTCTCCTTCTTTGAGTTCACCATCACCCTGTGCTCCACGCTCTCGTACTTGTCATTAGTCCAAACCTAATACATCAAAACGACAGAGACCTTATACAATAAGTAATCTGACTCGAGTTTTGAAATGACAAAGACCTAATGTAATAAGTGACTTGACTTGAGTATTGAAATGACAGAGACCTTATATAATAAGTGACCTGACTTGAGTATTGAAATGACAGAGACCTGATGTAATAAGCAACTTGACTCGTTCCAATCAAACGGTATGGGTTACCTGCATCGTGTCACCGACATTGATGATGTAAGCATTGGGGGTCGGGCTGACCCGGATCCATTCACCATCAGACTTGCGCTTGACCTCGAGTCCACCTACGTCGTCCTGGGCCAGGATGGTTAGGGTGCCTGCATCGTTGTGGCGCCCGACGCCTAGGGCGAGATGGGCCATGGGACAGGGCGGGTAGTAGTTGAGGCGGTAGAAACTTGTAGGGTGGCTTTGGTTGTGCACGAAGGTACTGAACCTATTGGCCGGCAAGCCTAAGCTGAGTGCAATGAGCTCCATTAACTTGGATGCCAATTTCTCTATCTCTTTGCCATAGTCTTTGCACACTTCCCTGATATAGAAAGCAATACATACAAGAGATTTGATTCATTAACTACAAAATTTATCGGTTTTTAGTGTGCGAGTATTTTGGATCAGAACGATGTTCAATATGTATATCGTGCAAGGATGACAACAGTGTCAGTTCGGGTCACATTTCGTTGTCTCATATCTGTTTCGATTAGTTACGGGGAATCGTCCTTATTTGAAACCCGCCCCAAAACATATTTAAAATATATATATTGTCAGTAAGGCTTAATCTATCCTAGAAGATGACGTATTAGGATTCAAACATTAGACATCTTACTAGGCTGTGAATCGTCATCCTGATTTCGAAATGGCCAGACATATTCTAATTAGACAGAAAACAACATATATAACAAATTCAGAGTATTTTGACGTCTCTAACAAAGTAAATTCTACCTTAGATCGGGAGGGTATTTGGGTCATTTCAGATATCATCAGCAATCCTTAATATATCCTATAATCTTTACTTCTGCTAAGAAGACGACATATCAGGATTCAAACACTATACATCTTATTACTAGGTCGTGAATCGTCACCCCAATTCCAAAATATCCTGATATATTTTAATCAGACAGAAAAGAACATATTTATAACAGATTTAGAGTATTTTAACGGCTCTATTACTGTAAATTTTACCTTAGATTGGGAGGATATTCGGGCCATTTCAGATAAGTCATGTCAGTCTCATCCTTAGCATGAGTACTATCTCCAAGAGTATAATCAAAAACCTCCTTCCAGTCCCTAACATTCTTAGTCAGCTCCGAATCATAGTACCCCAAAACATTCTCTTCCCGCCGCCGCAGCTTCCTCTTCTCCTCCTTGTCCTGCCCGAAGAACCTCCTCGCCGCCTCCTCGATCCTCCTCCGCGGCTCCACGGGCACGCCATGGTTGATCACCTGGAAGAACCCCCAATCCTCACAGGCCCTCCCAATCTCAGCAACAAGATCTTCAGTTCCATGATCACTACCTCTTGACGGGTCTGTCAAGACAGAGAGGTCTATCAATGGCACGCCCTCTGCTTCGATAACGGTCGGTTTGGGCCTGTGCTCTTGTGCTTGGATGAAGGAGGCATCGATTTCCACCATTGTTGAGGCTTCGAGGTATGTGTCAAGATTCAAGAACGCACTGAACGAGTTTATAGGGGGTTTGGACTTTGGACATGGACTGCTTTTCGGAAAAGATTAGGGTGTGGATCGGATTGTCAAAACCATTATGTTTTGGGATTACATGTGACTTTGTCGCATTGGATGATGTTTTTGTGGTTGGTGAGGTTTTGATTAATCTATTTTTTTCTTCTTGTATTTGTTGTTGGGAGCTGGTGGGATGTCATTGTTTATCTCTTGTTTTCTTGTGGACTTGATATATAGTAGCATACTTTTCCTAACATACTTTGAAATATTCAATATAGAAATAAAATCTTCATTATTACATTTTTGAACTATTCAAAGTGTTACAATCCTAAGTTGAAAAATAAGTGTATTGTGTCATTATTTAAAAAACATTCTAGAACATCACATGTCATCAACTTGAACTAATAGATGATCGAGTTTTAACATAATATTTAGAGCATAGTGATCATGAATCTTGCACTTCACGATATTAGGTGTCTGTGTATGTATTCGAGTCTCACATTGATATACAATACGAAGGCAGACATGAATTAATAAACTGTTTAAAAAGAAAATCAAGAATGATCTTAAGTAGGGCCCATAAAATCCTGACTTTTCATATTATGATATCAGAATCCGGTTTTATGGACTTTCCTGATCAATAAGCTAATGGTCGAAACTCAATGTGAGGATCAACATGTTAAAGTATGGCCCGCATCAGATAATTATGTGGCAAAAGAAGAAGAGTTATTTATAACCCGATAAGATCTGATTATCTACTTTTTAACTACTACTCTTCCTTAATAAAGCCATTTTTCCTAATAATGTCACTTATGACCCAAATATTATTATTCCACACGCATATTATACACAACATAGTAAAACAAATTGTCATGTCACAACTATGTTTATTACACCTTAAATACATCAGAACACATACATGTCGTCCATGAACAGCAAAACAAGTAACAAAGACGACGGGCCGATCAGCAGAAAGGTAGGATTTTCAGATCATTGCATAAACTATCTCTCCGCTGCTATCGACATCCAGATCAGGATCGGTGTCCAGATCCTCGTCCATATCATCGTCAATGTCCAAACAACCCGTCAGGTACTGATTCAGATTGCTGGTTCCTACGGCTGGTACGGTGGCCTCGGCGATGATCTGCATGATCTCGTCGATGCTCTGCATTGGTTGCTCGGGCTCCTCGAACTGGCTGTTCATCTTGTTCTCGTCCATGAGGTCTGCTGGAAGATTCTTCAGAAACCAGTCGTGGTTCTTGATCTCTGGCATAGAGATCCTCTGTAATTGAAATGAAATCACGAGGTAAATGCTTTGGATAAGAAACGGAGAAATGTTTTGTGAAACAATATGGACTGACCTTTGCGGGATCGGCTACGAAGATCCTTGACATTAGGTGGCGGCACTCGGGTGATATGTGAACGTAGTCGGGAATCGAGTATTGGACGTTCAAGATCCGCTGCAAGAGAACAAAATTAAATACCGGTTAAGTGTTATTTTTTAGGGATAATCTCACTCAGCTACCCTTAAGTATGAACCTTTCTCGTTTGACAAACCCTTCCCTCAGGGAAAAATAATAGTAAGGGCATTTTCATCATTTCACACCCAAAATTTGACAGACTCGGGGTAAAATGACACTAAAAAACTCAAGGGGCTATTAAAAACAGTTTAAACTTAGGAGTTGTTGACTGAGAAAGGTACATACTTAAGGGTAGTTGAGTGAGACTCATTTTTTATTCACCCAATACATTCAGTTATGAACAAGAGCGAAAAAGACATACATATATTGTCCGGCGGAAGTTCCTGGGTTCGTCAGGATCCTCGAAAGGGTATGCACCAACCAACATGACATATAATGTTACTCCACAAGACCACACATCGGCTATCTGGATACGTATTAAAGATTGAGACATCATCAGGAAACGTTGAATTATGAAACAGTGCAAAGACCAATATGTATCCTTTTGAAGGGGTGAGTTAAGAATGGTTATAGTCTAATCGATAAGCTCATCAATGCCTAAAATACCCTTCACTTTTCATCATAGCGAATGCCAATTATTTGAAAATTTGATGAATAGTTAAGGACATTTCAGACTTTTTCACTTTCAAAATTAACTATACAATAACCTTATTTAGCACCTTGAGAAAAATGAAAGGCACATAGTTCGGGTTAGCTATATACGATTATCCATAAATATTACCTTTCCATCATATTCCTTCTTAAGTAATACTTCGGGAGCAATATATGCAGGTGTTCCAACAGTCGATTTCGGTTGTGAATGCAGCACCGAAGACTGAAAAGACGATTGAAGTTAGAATATCACTATATCGATAACAGAAGATAGCAACAAAAATTATGAACATGTAAGCATATTAATAAGAACTTGAGCATCATACGTCGGTCTTAAGAACAGGAACCAGAACAATGCAAGGAATAGTGAGAACATTAAAGGCGATTAGTACCTTAGAGTATCCAAAATCACAGATCTTCAAACGAGGAGCGGGGCTTCCATCCAACAAAGTGTTCTCCAACTTCAAGTCACGGTGGCATACTTGCTACATAAACCCGATACAGAAACAACGATCAAACTCAGATAAACATACTTTTCAAACAAAGAAGAAACGATTAGAGAAGAGAAATCTATATAATTACCATCGCATGACAATAGCTCACTCCCGATATAAGTTGTTGGAAGAAGAACCGTGCCTGCATCGCAATCCAGAATAAATTACATGGAATAGAATTAACTAACTAATAATTACATCACATGAAAACCTCATCTTCGCTGAACCGGCCAGCGTTGCAAATCCGCTCGAAAAGCTCTCCTCCCGATGCGTACTCCATCACAATAGCCAGATGGGTTGGTGTTAATATGACCTGTAAATTTATCGATATGTCAGTGAATTATACAAATATACTGATTCAGGTGCAAGAGACTATACCTCTTTGAATCTGACAATGTTGGGATGCCTCAGTGATCTATGATTGATAATTTCCCTTTGTACATTTTCATCTATCTGCAATTAAACCGAATTATACGCTACATTGAAACCCATCAAAGGTAAAAAGGAAGAAGCATAGTATAGTAAACCGCTCGATGTCCAAAATCATTAACCGAATAAATCAACGATCTGGCAAGCAAAAGAACTCGAAAACCCAATTCAAAGGCAATGAGCCAAGAAACAAAAACATGCAAGTAGGCAATACATTATAAACCCATGAAAGCTAAAAACACGAGTAACCGGGCCAATAATTTGATTTCCACAAAAGAACTATGAACACTCAAGTTAAATGCAAATCAACAAGAGCCAAAACAAGCAATTAGACATCACATTATACACCCATGAAAGCTAAAAACACAAGGAGCCAAGCAAATAATTCGATTGCCACAAAAGACCTATGAACACCAACCTTAAATGCAAATTAACAAGAGCCAGAACAAGCAATTTAGACACCATATTATAAACCCACCTAAGCTAAAAGAACAAGAAACCAAGTGAATCACTTAATTTCCACAAAAGGGCTATGATCACCCCAAGTGAAATGCAAATTAACAAGAACAAAACCAAGCAATTAGATATTACATTATAAACCCATGAAACCTAAAAACACAAGGAACCAAGCAAATCATTCGATTTCCACTAAAGAACTACGAACACCCAACTGAAATGCAAATTAACAAGAGCCAAAACAAGCAATTAAACATTATAGTATAAACCCATGAAAACTAAGAACATAAGGAACCAAGCAAATCACTTAATTTCCACAAAAGATCTATGATCACCCAACTGAAATGCAAGTTAACAAGAGCCAAAACAAGCAATTAGACATTACACTATACATCCATGAAGCTAAAAACACAAGGAACCAAGCAAATCACTTAATTTCCATAAAAGATCTATGATCACCAAACTGAAGTGCAAGTTAACAAGAGCCAAAACGAGAAATTAGCTGTCATATTAGTAACCCAACAAGATACAAACACTAGAAAGCAAGCAAAGCACTCAATTTCCACAAACAGTTGCCAAACTGAAACAAAAAAGGTAAGAGCCCAAATTGAAATTGGGGACTAACCTTCTCACCTCTCTCGATGTACTTGACAGCAACAAGCTCCTCAGTCTGCTTGTCCCTCATCAACCTCGCAACCCCAAAATTCCCAGACCCAATATCACGCACGAGCTCATAACGATCGCTGTCGTGCATGATCGGCAAGTCCATTCCCGGCCCCACCGTCACCGCCGACCGATCCATCACTGACCCAGAAACCAAAATTCCCCTCCAAATCTAGCCCCAGAAGACGAAGAATCACACAACCATGAGACGCAATACAACCTAAAGGACAATGGCGATGAGGAGGAGCTTGATCCTGCGATCGAGCTGGAAGAGAGCGGTGCTAAGAGGAGACGTGGCGCGTCGCGGCCCACTGGATCGAAAGGGGTGAAGAAAAGGACTGGGAATGCGTTCAAGCCCGTGATTGCTTCACCCACCAAAAACCCAGATGGGTCCTCTCCTTGCCTTCGTTGCTCGCTTCCACTACAGAAGATAGAGAGAGCTCTCGTGAGCAAAGCTTGCTTTTTTTAGCACCTCTCTCTCTCTCTCTGTATCGATTGCTGGGTCTGTATTTCTTACGAGTTTATCCAAAACCCACCTCAGTGAAGGCCAAAGAGATGGTGACGGTGAAGAAGACAAAGGCGATGATCGAAAAGAGGGGAAAAAGGAGAGATTTTTTTTATCTGGGTGACGACAAAATTGTGTGTTTCTGCAAGTGGATTGTCATAAATGACACTGCTTTTTATCTGGGAATCCATTTTTTTCACCTCCTTTTATTATCACAGTGATGGAGTGACTAGGACATGGTTGTTGTATATGCTAAATTTTCTTGGACTTTCCGGGAAAAAAATGGCAACTTTGTGCGAGCAAGATGATATGCTTCACAAAGATACTATTGTCATGTGCCCAATTAATACAACCAAAGAAGTAACACATTAGTTCCTAAACTGTAACAAAACTTAGGCCACACTCTCTTACATTAAAAATAAATAATAATTTTCTTTTCTAACTTATTGTCGTCATTCATTTGAAAGATGTGAATAAAAACTGAAGTTGTTAATAAACTATAGTTTCTATCTATCCGATTGAGTTTTTTTATGTAGTTTAAGTTTATATATAGACCGTTATACATTCACTTTTTAACATCGAAGTTATCAACTTCATAGAGCCAAATCAAAACTCAGTGTAATAACAAATCTACTAATCTAGACCACTTTTTTATTTTGTCTCCCTTTATAATGTGTTAATGCGGATTCAACTCTTACCATCAATATGATAAGTTCAACACTCAATCTTAACTTATACGTAAAAGAAATATTAGAATCTCAAAAGTCACAACAAACCAGGTTGTCTCAACCCGCCAAGACCAGGGACATTGGCACTCTCTGAGGAACTCTGTCTCCAGCTGCCGAAAATAGCAGCACTCCAGGACCTCCTAGACGAAGTTGTTCTGAGCCTGGCCGAGTGGGAGTTATCATCCCTCACCACTTTCAAAGGGTTCTCGAGTGCTTTCAGGATGTATCTCATCAGGGGACGCCTCGCAGGCTTGGGGTTAAGGCACGATTTTGCCACAATCGCCATGGCCCACACCTCTTCCAGTAGATCATCGTCTACCATCAGAGATGGATCCACAATCTTAGTCACCAGTTCCTTGTCATATATGCTGATATGTGGCAGTGTTTGGTCCAGCCATTCTCTTGTAGTGGAATCATCTGATCTGCTGATCCCTATCTTGCCTGTTACCAGCTCAAGTAACACTTTTCCAAAACAGTACACATCATAAGGACAAGTGACTGACAATGGACCTGTAACAAACAACAAGTTCATTCAAGAACCAAGCTTCCAATGATTCTAATTTATCGAAACAAGGCCAATTTTACGTACCACGAGGGCCTAGATCGGAGGTCCTGCATATCACAAAAAACAAAAGTTTGTTATTACTCTAATGATACAAACATGAAAAAGAAAACATCAATAATGATACTTGATCACTGATGTAGTAATTTTCACAGAGAGATACTGATCAAACAGTAAATATGAACTGATGGACGAGTTCATCCAGAGAGCTGCACATTATGTCAACTAAGTTTCATCAATTCTACCCATTTCTTTGTTTTTCCATGTCTTTATCTGTATTCTTTCATTCTCTCATTTTCTGTTGTTGATTATCAGTTAGAGGAAGGACACACACTCTGATGCAATATAAATATGAAAAAGTGACACAAAAAATAGAAACTCATGTAGTTCAATAGTGAAGGCAAAACTCTGGAATGCCAACAACATTAATAGCTGATCAAATACTTACTGTGCCTTTGACAGCAACCTTGTGAGCACATTTTGGTGAGTATCTTGTTGGGTGTGAACATTGCTCAGACTTCCAAGTCTCACTTCAAACTTATCATCCAGAAGTATACTGCTTGCTTGAACATCCCTTCCACCACAAAAAAAAAAAAGATTTAAAATTTGAACCAAAAAATTGTGCATGGTTTAATATGATGGACCATGCACAATTTGTTTTGGACCATTATTTCCATAAGTCTAAAATTGTTGAATTAAAACTCATGTACAAGGCCTTTTAAGTCACATTTTGAAGTCCTTAGTATCATTCTCCTTATATTTAAATCTGCAACCAACGAACATACAAAGCTAAATTTAGATTGAGAAAGGTGGACCTTTGAAATAGAGAATTTTGTTTTTACTTAACAACCTATGAACAAATTTGTATATATAGAATGTCAAGAGCCTACAATGCATAGATGGTAGATGCTTCTATATGGTATGGGCCTATTTGCAGCACTGACCTAGAAGGCTCTTTGTGCTAATTATGCACAAATAAAAGTTAGTGAAATAAAAGAAGCATGCTACCTGTGAACAATTGGGGGAGTACACTCATGGTGAAGGTAAGAGAGGCCTTCAGCAGCTCCTATTGCAATCTTCAACCTCGTGATCCAATCCAGTGATTGCAAGCTATCACCTCCTGCTCTGAAAAAGGAACTAGCCAAGTCACCATTTGGCATGTATTTATAAACCAAAAGTTTCTCGCTCTGCTCCAAGCAATGTCCCAATAGGGGTACAATTCTTGTATTTGAGACCTTACTGAATAATTCCAACTCAATCATATCTGGATCTTTCTTGACATGTCGTAAATCAACCTTCTTGATAACCACAGGAATACCACCCTCCAATAACCCACGGTAGAGATCTCCAGAATGGCCATGCTTAATGAGATTCAATTCGCTAAACCCACCGGTTGCCAAGATCATCTGTTCATATGTAAACGACTCGCCAACACCAGAAAGATCTTTCGGAAGAGTCAGGCTTGCTTCTGGAACAGGCCCTACATTTGCACTAGATCTTTGATTGGATGTGCCCTTATCACACATTCTCAATACCAGTACCAGAACCGATACCAAAAGGAATATGAATCCAAGCCCACCAAACAATCCTACCAGTATGAATACCAATCTTTTGCTCTTCTTCTGTTCCGGTGCTGGTTCTTGGACCCCAAAGTTATCAAAAGGCAAGCCTCGTTGTTCATAAAACAACCTGCAGTCCTCCAAACTCCTCTGTTTGGACACGGCCTGGAGACAATTCTGATAAAGTGTGCTAGTGTTTGGGCCATCATCTGAAACCTTCCCTTGAAAATAATTGTCAGAGAGGTCAAGGAAACGAAACTTGTCAAGTGGAGAAGACAAAGCTCCGTAGAAGAGATTGTTTGAGAGGTTGAAGGCAGCACCAGAGGCATTACCGAGGTTTGGCAAAGCACCAGTGAAATTATTATCGGAGAGATCAACAAGGCTCAAATTGGGCAATGACAGCAGCGCACCGGGAAGAGCACCGTCCAGCTTATTGCCACTGAGAAGCACAACCTCCAGTTGGGCAAGACTAGAGAGCAAACCACTAGGCAAAGGACCCTCCAAAGCGTTGTACCCAATCGCCATCTTCTTCAAGCTTCTCAACCCTCCCAACTCCACAGACAATGACCCAGACAGCGAGTTCTTGCTAAGATCAAGCTCGACCAGTTGAGAAAGCTTACCCAGCTGACCGGGAAGCGACCCAGAAAGGCTATTATCAGAAAGATTTAAGCTTTCCAGCCTAGAGAAACTCCCCAAAGCTGGAGGAACAGACCCAGATAAGAAATTTCCAGAGAGGTCAAGCCTGGTGAGATTGGCAAGAGAAGCAAAATCAGGAGGTATTGCCCCGGTAAGAAAATTCAGAGAAAGATCCAGAACCGAGAGCTCCGACAACAGCCCCAATGTAGAAGGAACACTCCCAGTGAGATTATTACCAGACAGGTACAGCGAC